>JANSMH010000191.1:0-50102 GCA_029299595.1 Grosmannia serpens
CTTTCTCTTTTTTTTTTTTTTTTTTTTTTTTTTTTTTCTCCTTTTATTTTTTTTTTTTTCTTTGTTTTTTTCCCCCCCCCCCCCCCCCCCCCCCCCTCTTCTTGCTAGTGGAGCGAATGTCGTGTTAGACAACAGCCTCTGCAAACAAGCATCGATCCAGCCTACCAGCTTCCGATGCAACTACGCCACACCAGACCAAGGCCACTTTGATCGAGACGGCAGCTCCGCGCCATAAGAAGCTCCTGCGGCCACTCCTACAAGCCCGCTTGCTTCTCCAGCTCCCACCCTTCCTTCCTCCAACCGCGCTCTCTCCTCGAACCACAGCAGCCAGCCAGCCAGCCAGCAGCTCCCCACCCTGTTTTGCTAACTATCCGCCTAACGTCTTTCACTTTGCCGCCTGCCGCCCGTCCTACCTCTGGTCGCCGCCGCTGCCCCGGACGACAACGCCTACCTCTCTGCTATCACGGCGCGCAAGCTCTTCAGTCTGCCTTCCGCGGCCCGTCATCTGGCCCAGCACAGCGCTCAAGCGAGGCGGATGGTTCAAAGCCTCTCTGCATCCTTCCTCCCCCGTACCGTTGCATCGACACCACCGCCATCACTGCCACTTACACCCGCGCACTCGCACATAAAAGCGAGTCATGGCTGTTCAGGCGACGTTGCGATCTTCTACTGGGAGCATCCCATTCTCCCAGTCCGACTTGCCAATGTCTCCCGACTCACCCGCTGTAAACAATAGGATATTATCGATGTATGCCACGTACGAGCTTTTCAATTCTTCCTCCTTCTCTCACTACCACCCTTCTTTTCTTTCCTCGCAGCACCCCCCACAACACCTGTTAACAATGCGATGCAGGTCGACGTCGTCTCTCTCCAGCACCGACTCCCAGACCCACCGCTATCAGCAAAATCTCCGAAACCTATCGGCACAAATCATGAGTCCGACAAGTGATATTGTCGGGCCGTCGCCCGTAACCTCAAATGGCACAGAAACTACGGAAATCGAGGACGAGGAGATTGTGGAAATTATGGGCGATCAACGAAGCTCGCAGGTACGCACCCCGATGCCACGCTAGGTACCCATACGAGCATTTGTCGCTGACCATTCCTGCCAACGCAGCTCATGATGCTCAGAACGAACATACCAAGCCACATACGCCAAGCTTCAAGCGAGGAGGCTGTTTCCGTCATACACGCACCGGAAAGCTTCCGCTCTTGGGTAGGAACAAGCGGAGCTCTGATGGTGGCCCCAAAATGGCTGTACTGTTATTCATCGCTAACACACCCTCGAGATGGACGTCAGCACGGAGAACAGCGGCCAGCAAGGGCCCGACAAATCCTTGGGGATCATCAGCCCTCCAGCCAGCGAAGCAGAAGACAGGGTAAGCTCTCAAAAAGCGCGAATCACATAGCTCAGATGGCAGACAGCAGGACTGATCCCGCGCGATGATATAGGTACACACTTCTCAGGCTCCGCCGCCAATCTCAACAGACGTGAAACCTGTCCGGTTCGGCATCGACGCTGCCACACCACAAGCCCAAAACCTCAATGACGTCATTAACGATCCGTCAAGGCTTCGCTCATCGAGCGTTGGCGGGCTAGAGAGTGAGTACTTCCAGACAGCCCGAGCTCAGTCCTGATACATGTGCTGAACAGACGACGCAGACATACCGGAGAGTCACGAGACCGAACTCGACAACGGCCATGGTTACGATGACTATATCACAAGCCCTCATATGGACGGCGGGGGGGAGATTAGTGCGCTGCAGGCAGCTCTTGAGGAATGCTGGACACTGTGTAATACTCTCGCCAACCTCAGTTCCATCCACCGGGAGAGGGTCTTTAACAGCTCCGGCACGCCAGATGCACATGAGAAAGCATGGAAGTGCTGCTGGAAGCTGTGCCAACGGCTCTACCACAGCCGAGATGAGGCTTCCGAAAGCTTCAGCGTTTGGACCAACCTCGACCTCTGTCGGGACTTCTGCCAGGCCCTGTTTGACGTCCGGCAGCGGAAGGATGCGGTGGCCGACTCCATCTTGCGGGTCAGCTTCGAGCTCAACAACCAGTATGTAGAATCTGCATGACTCGCTTGCATCGTTGCAGCCCATCCGTACTAACTCCAAGCCTCCTCCAAAGCCTCTACAGCGCCCAGGATTCGCGGAACCTGCCCGAGGCGTTCAAGGAGCGGACGCTGGACTTTTACATCACGCTCTGCCACCGCTTCATGAAGCAGCGCAATGAGCTGGCCGAGGAGACCGACTCGCTTCTGCGGGCGTGCTGGTCTCTGGCAGAGATGCTCTTCAGCCTGCGGCAGAACTCGCGCGACGACAGGGCCCCGGACGAGGAGCTCCTCGGGTCGGCCGTGCAGGCCTGCTGGGAGCTATGCGACATCTTCCGCGAAGGATGGACACAGATACGGCCAGACCGCGGGACGCCTCGTCCCAGCCAGATCTCGTTCCAGCTGCATCCGCAGCAACAGCAGCCGCAGATGATGGAGACGGCCAGTATCCTGTCGACGAACAGCCGTGTGTCCAGCCACTCGAAGCGTGACAGCTTCCCCGGCCTGCAGGAACGGCCGAGCTCTGTGGCTTCGACACGGAAGCACAAACCGCCACCACAGATACCCGAGACGCCGGTGACCGAGTTTGAAGACACGCCCGTCTCGCCCGAGAGCTCGAGCCCGCAGATGCCCAACATCATGGTGCTGGGGACGAACAACAGCAGCACCACGGACCTGTCGTCGCGAGGGAGCCTGGGCGCCAACAGCAACGGCCGGCAGCAGTGGCCCAGCAGCGCGTCCAACCTGTCGGGCTATTCGCAAGGCAGCAACAAGACGAGCAGCACGGCGACGACGGCGACGTCGGCCGAGGACATTAACGTCACGCGCATCAAGATGCTGATCCTCAAGGCGGCCATGAACATCGGCTTCAGCCGGGACGCGGCCGCGGCCGACGGCAAGGGCGGCAGCATGTCGCTGCAGGTCTTTGTCAAGAGCCTACCGCCGGGGTCGTTTGGCAGCCTCCCGGCGCACGCCTCCTTGTTGCAGAGCTACAAGAACCTGGTCCTGGCAGACGCCTTCCGGGCGTCCAACAGCCTTCCCAGCCGGGGCCGGCGCGTGGCTGCGTCGGATGCGGCCAAGAGCGTTGGTTGGATGATGCTTCGGTCGAACCAGTACGGCTTCCTGCGCGATCTGTTCAAGCTCGTCTTCAGCTTCCCGCTCGAGGAGGCCGATAGCCGCAAGACATCCAGCATCGTTGTCTGATCAGCCGGTAAGCGGCTGGCAAACGGCTGGTAAACAGTCGGTAAACAGCTGGCAACAGCTGGCAACAGCCATCAAACAGCCGGCAAACAGCACGGCTCGGCATCACAACTGCCTCCCAACTCGCCTCCCGGCTAAGATTCTTCTACTACCTACGCACACGTACCGCTAGAAGGACTGGCTGTATTAAACCAACGCACAGCCCTTTGTTTCTGCCTCCTTTAGCAAGATACCCCCCCTGTTGGTCAGATGTGCATGCGTTCTTCTTTGTTTCGGCGCCAGAGGGGCTTTCTTCTATCCTGTATCGTATTCTTTTTCACGGCTCGGGCGGCCTGGATTGGACAGGCCGTTACAATGGGTGCACTCCATCAGCAGCCCGCTGTTCATTGTTCTTGGTTTCTCCCATGCCATGTATTGTGCAATGCCCCCGTTATTGAAGGCATCAGGGTCTCATTTTACTGGACATTTCATTTGCATACTAGGTAGGGGAAAGCGGACGGTGGGTGGCTTTTTGTTTGCTCTTTGTCGTATACCTCTATATTTGTCTTGATTGTGTATTGTTTGCCGGCCTACATAGTTCATTTTTACGGTTTATTTATTGCAGCCGTTATAAAGCCACATAGCCTCTCTGGCAGCCAAGGACAACACAGTTCATATTAAAACAGTTATACCGATCACTGCATGCTCTTTTAGCCCAGAAGCAACCCATAATAATAGAAGAGATACACTTTTGTCCAGTTCCACCGCACAATGAGTGCATGCCTCCAACACAAGTCCAAAGCAAGGCAGCGCAATAGGAAATCAAACCAGGCCAAAAGCAAGTACAGGCAAAACAACAAAAACAACAAAAACAAAAACAAAAACAAGCCTGTCCCTTTCCCAGGACAGCGGCTATTTTGACGCCTCACCAAAGAGGCAAGCCAAACCTGAAAATAAAGCAAAAAGATCTAAAGCCACGTATAAATCCTATAATGTAGGCCATACGGTTTTGCTCATGCCTGTTCTATACACCGCGGCTGCTTCCTATCTCAAACCCTTGTCGAACAAATCAATAATAATAAAAACACCGAACCGACACGTCCACTTCACGTCTGTTTACCGTCCTTTTGCTCCCCTATTCGTGATTTTCTATACCTGCAGGATAGGTCTGATATGTGGATGGGTTGGCCCGCTAAGCGCAGCCATCGGACTCAGATGCTCCAGGGCACACGCGTAAGAAACATAATGTCTTACGTCTCGTCGTCAGCAGTTTCGCCCATCCAGATAGTTGTCGTGTTCAGGCACACAACACCGAGACGAAACAATATGGCACGGTCGTATACCACGATTTTTCTAGCAGCTTTGCCATGTACCATCTCAGGTAAGCAAGACAAGCTGGTTGCCTGTGGTTTCGTGTCCCTCTCTGGATGCCTGTTCTGTGACCCGAAAGAAATGTACCAAGTTCTAGACTCTTCAGCCGCGTTCCATCGGCTGGTCTTGAAGGGCCAGGTACACCTTATGCGCGGACTGCATATCCGCATCGTTTTGTTTTTTTCGTCGAGTGTCCGAAAAAAAAGAGACATCCGTTGGTGCTGGTTGCTAATTGAAACGCGGGCCTATCCCATGGCAGGACGAGGTAATATGTGCACATCGTGTCCGCATAAACACATGCACTTGCCGTCGAAGTGAAAGATTTCTGCCCCCTTCTTTGCTGAGCGAGGATCGTTGCCACTATTGCCCACGAAAGCACACTGCCGGCCATTCATAGCGATTACACACTCTGAGGATAGACGTTGGCAGGCTATCAAAACACGTTAGTTGGAGGGTCGCAGAACACAAACATAGCAGGCAGATTCACTCACAGGACTGTTAATAAAATTCTTGCGACTGTTCCTCTGCTTCTTGATGTGACTCTTCAGTCCGTTCGAGTCCAGCGGTTTGAGAAGCTCGAAGCTGCAGAGCAGCTCTGACGAGACCGACATCACAGCGCCCCAATTGTCGAATTCGCCACAGTACTTTGCACCTCGTTAGCCGGACCACCGTCAAGAAAGAGCAGGAGGATCAGGAGACAAGCTCGACTTACGTTTGGCGCACTGAAGACTGTAACCAGAACACGGTCACTGAAGAATTCATAGCCGTCCTCGACAACCATGTGGGCGCGGCACACAAGATCAAAGTCGTGCTTGACCAGAAAATCATTGATGACCTTCTTGTTGAAGCAGTAGCTGACGCCACGCTCGTTCGAGTCCCAGTCTAGCTCCATGTCGGCCGGATCGGACCACAGCAAATCGTTCAGGAGGCCGTAGTCGGGCACATCGGTTGGCCGGGTGATGTGGCGGATGTCGTCCATGTGGTCGAGAGCGGGCGACAGGCCACCGTGCACACAGAAGATTTTCCCGGCCACAATGGCAGCCACGGGCAGGGTGTTGAATGTGTCGATAAACGTTTTCCAGATCTTGACGTTGCAACGGCGCTTGCACTCGTCGTAGAAGCCGTATACCCGAGTCACATTCGCACACTCGTGATTCCCCCGCAGCAAGAAGAAGTTCTCAGGGTACTTGATCTTGTAGCACAGGAGGAGCAGGATCGTCTCCAGAGATTGCTTTCCCCGGTCGACGTAGTCGCCGAGGAAGAGGAAGTTGGATGATGGAGGAAAGCCACACATCTCAAACATGCGAATCAGGTCCGTGTACTGGCCGTGAACATCACCAACAATCTTGACGGGGGCATCCAGTTCGAGCAGCGTTGGCTGTGACAGGAAGCACTCGCGGGCACGTTGGCAGATAGCCACAATTTCAGCATTCTTAAGACAGGCAGCCTTGGTCACCTTGCCGGCGTAGGCGGCGTCCAGCAGGCGCTTGATGTAATCGTCAATGTCGATACTCTGGATTTCGCTCATCGCGACCCCGGCCTCCTCTGCACTAGAACTGGCAAGCCCCTGCGGTCTGGAGGCCGTCGAGTTGCTGGCCGTGCTGTCGCGACGAGAGAGGATGGACTGGCCCGGCTGCAACAGTGGCATGTTCGGATCTGGGGCACTCGCAGACGGTGGCGATTCAGACACGTGATCAACCTCGCCGCTGGCCTGGGCGGAGCTCACGTTGTGTCTGCCCGACTTCATCGAGGCCGACTGGATCGGCGACGGTGGTGGCTGCCGGGTGTCGTCGCTTTGAGGCGACGAGGGTATATTGTTGTCGATGGACGATGACGCTGACGTCGGAGAGGAGCCAGAATCAGACCGGTTCAGGCGCGACGGCGGTGGCATGGAAGACCGGTTTGTTCTGGAGCTGACATCTGGTCGTTCGGTACCGGTATCGCCGCTTGTGATGATGGTGGACGAGCGTGGACTGTCATTCTTCCCGCCAGGTATCTTTGAGCGCAGGGAGCGGAAGGACCGCGTCGAGTCTTTCGTGTCCGAGCGGCTGAAGGACGGGTAAGACTGCAGGCCATCCGGACCGGAGGCCTTGGCCGATGAGCTGCCGCCTTCCTTGGAACTCTGGTTTCCCATCTTTCCAGAGGGCGGGGAAGCTGCCAGCAGGAGCAGAACTGCAGTAGGGGCGATTCTATCACGGAAAATCGCACGGAGGTATCTCGGGGATAATGGAAACCGGGAAGCGGCAGGAGCGTAGAGGGGGCGCCGGCTAGGGATGTAAGCTGTTGCGATGGGCTCCGTAGGCAGAAGCGAGTCCTATGGAGGATAGAAGATCTGGTCCAGAACGGACAGAGCAGGCAGGGCTCTAGCAGAAGAGCGGCGTCCCGAAGTCGTCTCCGTGGTTGGGGAGTGAACGAATGGTCGCGGGAGCTGCGGCAAAGGGAGCGGAATCTCGAGAAAGATAGCGAAAGACGGCCTTGGGCTTGCGACAAGGTCGAATATGAGATTGCGACGGGGGCTGTGCTGGAAATGCTGATACCCGTACGGTCCGGAAGAATGAAGGGAATCGCAGGTCTCGGTTATGATCAGCAAAATGTTGTTGAATGGCGAGGGTGGATTGCATGAAAGGTATGTAGTAGTCAGAAGGGCCTGCTTGGTTCCGAGACTAAGTAATATTCCGTATGTCAGCAAAAGTCGCCACTGGATCGGATTTTAGAGGAGGCGCCGAGGACAAGAAAGGGAAGCGGGTCGTTGAGAGAATCCCAGGCAAGGCTCGGGCAGGTCGCGTCGGGGGGTTTTTGAGGCAGGGCGAGCGAGCTTGAGGCTCACAGGGAGCAGAAGAAGCACAACAGGAGGAGGAAAGGACAGAGAGCGAGCGAGAGGGGGAATGGGACGGGTGTGGGGTTACTGACGCCCTGGAAACTGGCCGCGAGTATCGATGCTGGCGACTGACAGGTGGGCCACGGGGTTTGCGCCTGACTGCCGTTTCGACACGGAGAGTTCGGAGCCCTGCTGGAAGCCGACCGACACAGGTGTGGGTGACGGAGAAGCAGGACCGGACTGAAGAGATTATTGAAGACGGACGACGCGGAGAGACTGCGGGTTTGTGAGGGTGAGAGGAAAGAGTGGCGAGAAGGGTTGGACGAAGAGAAAAAAGTAAACACTTCGGAACGAGGGAAAGAGGCGAGAGAAGAGCAAGAAGCAGGGATCAGAGAATGGGGGGGGGGGGGGGGGGATGTGTATCGGTCAAGATCGATAGCGCAGTTCCGAATGGACAATAGAGTCGGGAAAGGAAGTGCTTGGGATCTTGGCAAGGAACAGGTCGGGTCCCCTTTGTTGTTCCCGTGACAGGCCAATTAACAGCGCCGGAATGGCGAGCTTTTCAATGACCTGTTCGGTCGAGCAAGCAAGGACAACAAGTGAGGCTATTGGCAGAAGCGGTGAGTCTGATGTGTCGTTGCGCACGTTGGAGTCGGGGGTGTGTGGCTCTGGCTGATATGGCTCTGGCAATTTAAGGCACGGCTGTGGAGCGACGTGGGAGGGGTGAGGGATGTGACGGTGATGCCTGAAGCTGGCGATGTCGGGCGCTGAGGTCTTGCGAGAGAAGAAGAGCAGAAGGGCACGAGGGCAAAAGGGCAGAGGGCAGAAGGGCAAAAGGACAGACGGGTAAAAAAGGGCGACAGCAGGCGGCAGGACGATGGGCGACTGAAGGCAGCCAACAGCGGGGCGCGAGGGCGGCGATGAAGGACCGCGTGAAGTCGGACTGCTGCTGCACTGCACTACTCGGTCAAAAAGAACTTGGCTGAATGAGCAGACGATCCCAGATTGGTCGAGAACGACTGGTCGCGACAGGGGGTTGGCTGTGATAGTGTGATAGGCGACACTAAGCTAGAGTTGCGTTGGGGGGTAGCGGCGAGAAGTAGTGGGGAGCGGCCCAGGATAGCAAGCAGCAGCAGAGGCGGAAGTGCAGACAGCCAGACGGCCGGATTCGACACCGAGAAGAAAGCAGCTGCAGCTGTCGTTGCGTAGCGTTGCAGCTGCAGCGAGGATGGAGAAGCGGGGAGGGGGCACAGCGACCGGTCTCGAGCTGTGAGTGGCCCACGGGCACGACGACTTGGCGGTCACGAGGCTGTTCCGTGATGGGACGGCGTGCAGGTGAGAGGCAAATGTGGGAGGGGGGGGCCAGAACCGATGAGAAGTGAGTGGCAGGCAGAGGAGGCAGAAGCCGACAGGAAGCTTTTGGCAGAAGCCACAATTGGGCATCGTGTGACACGTGCTCGGGGTCTGCTGGAGGCTCCTGCCAGCTCTGCCGCGTCCTGCCAGGTAGCTCCTGCCCCATTGCGTACGTGTTGTGTACGTTTTCCGGATCATTTTCATTTTAGTTTACATTTCCATGGCCATGTGTACATAGTAGTATGTCTACGATATTACGTGCATTACGTGTACTCTGGACGGATGGAATCCTGGTAGTCTCGTACGAACGTCAGCTCTTCAGGCCCGATGAGACAGGCGGGAGAGGCGTCGACGCGGGACAGGAGAGAAAGGAGACACGGGTCATCAGAGACAGCATTCCAGGACGGCAGGGCGATAATGCAAGAAAACGGCAGCCGATGCCGCACGGGAGGCGTCGACACGAGACAGGATGGCAGGCTGGCTGGGCATGGACTGCCGGAGAGCTGGGGAAGCCTCTGGTGGATCTGGACCCGGCGGTGACGGACGCCCGAGACAGCCGTCTCAGTGTAAGAAACGTGTTCAGAACGGCCGCACAGACATGCTTAAGCTTTTAGGCCCTACTATGCACACGGCCATGCAGTTATGGGGACGCGATGCAGCCCGCTGGGCCAGCCGGGAGGGGGATAGGGGTGTCGGATAAGGTTATGTATCCAACGGAGTACTCCGTACATGGCAGCTATCTGAATGCCGGGGTTGCCAGGAAGCGGGCGGCATTCCTGCGATGTAGACAAAGGGCCAAAACGCCTGGACGCGCGAATGCTGCGGAAAGAGAGATGGGCGGAAAAGCGGGGTGTCGCCCGCTATGTAAGAATCTAAAGAACGAACAAACTCCGTTCTCGCAGTGTTCTATAATTAGGAGCCCTTCAGCCACCGCATTTTAGATGACGGCGCCGGCTAGCCACTGTGGCTGTGGCCGTGGGATAGGTGTCTGCGTTAGCCAGGCCGCGTCGCCCCCAGCCCAGAGAGAGGGGGGCCCTTGTCATTTGGTGACGTCGCAATGTCATTCGGTCGTTTGGGGTGACGCAACGATGCAACGCCGTACTCGAAGCGAGCAGCGAGTGCTGAAAAACGGAAAGACTGAGAGACTGAGAGACTGAGAGACTGAGAGACTGAGAGACTGAGAGACTGAGAGACTGAGAGACTGAGAGACTGAGAGACTGAAAGACTGAAAGACTACGAGTAAAGACTTTGCTTCCAGCAGAGATCGCAATCGTCCTCGTAAGATTCAGAAACACGCCAAGAACTGCTACGGCCAGCCCGTCAGCACGAATTTCCTGGAAGGCCGCCAGCGATCCTTCTGTCGGGGTGTGTCTACGAATACAGTGCATCTTGGGGCATCGCCCCGGATCCTTCTACGTCAAGCTACAGCCCGCAACGCTGCTGCCTCCCAGCTGAGAACGATCCGCACGTAGTCGAAAAGCCACATACGTAAGACGCCTGTACAAAAGTATACGACACGCACTCGGGGCTGAGCAGCCCCGCTAGTCCGCTTCGGGAAACCGCGTGCGGCCTGCTCCACCAACGGGCGACTGCCTCCTGCGCCACGCCAGCCAGCGTGCTCAGAGCCTGGCAGGACGGCGGGCCAGGGCAGCCCAGCACGCTACGAAGGCCTGCAAGACCGTCCGCCGCCAATCCTTCCAAATCTTGGACAAGGCCCGGTTCCCCATGTAAGAGAATTCGTGCTCGCTTGTATTTATCTTCGCCCATCTCCCAGACGTTCCCATCCCGTCTCCAGCTTTTGCTCCCTCTCCCCCATCCAACCATTCACCTTTTTTTTTCCCTTCGCTTTCTGCTCGCTCCATCCGTCTCCGCCATCCGACCGGTGTCTGTGCTCTCCTTCCCGCCAAATACCCCACGCAAAAGAAGTTTTTCTTTCTGCTCGAGTCCGTCTCTGCCCGATCAGGCTCATCCTCCTCCTCCTCCTCCGTCGACGACCAGCCGCCAAGATGGTTTCCGGGGGCCGCGTCATCTGCGTGGCGTTTCCTTTTGTGCTCGCCCTCATCAGCGTCATCACGCTGCTGGTGGCCGGGCTGACCGGCGTCACCAACAAGTCCATGTACATGTTTGAGGTCAACACGACGGGCCTGTCCATCAGCGAGTCGGACCTGCTGTCACTGCTGAGCCGGCGATCGATCGAGGACCGGGCGACGACGTCGTCCAGCAGCAACGTCACGGCGTCCGAGCTCGGCATCGGCAAGCTCTACGACATCAACGTGTGGAACTACTGCGAGACGCAGCAGTCGGGCACGCGCAACTGCTCCAAGGCGGGCTTCAACTGGGCGGCCTCGGCCGTCAACGAGTCCGAGGCCTCGTTCGAGACCCTGGCCGCGTCGACGGGCGAGTCGCTCGAGCTGCCCAAGTCGGTCAAGAAGGCCCTGTCGGCCTTTGTCAAGCTGTCGCACTGGACGCAGATCGTCTTCCTGATCGCCCTCGTCAGCCTCGCCGTCGAGATCCTCGTCGGCCTGTTTACCAGCTGCAGCCGCGCCATCGCCTGCCTGACCTACCTCGTCGCCTCGTTTGCCGTCGTCGCCGTGACGGCCACGGCCGGCCTGGCCACGGCCACCGGCGTCGTCGTCGTGGCCGTCGTCGACGCCGACCTCAAAAAGTACGGCGTCACCGCCAAGCTCAGCAGCCACTACCTCGCCGTCGTGTGGATCGCCGCCGCCGCCGCCATCGCCGCCTCGTTCTTCTGGATGCTCTCCATCTGCTGCTGCAAGCCCGAGAGCCGACGCCTCCGGGGGGCCGCTGCCGTCAGCCGTGGCCCTGCCACTCCCTTCAACGACAAGAACGCGCCCGTCGGCTCGTACCAGCCGCTCAACGACCCGCACCAGGCCGGCTACTACAACAGCTCCTATGCGCCGCAGTACGGTGCACAGCGCCAGCAGGCGGCCGGTGGGCGGTCCGACCTGGCCTACGAGCCGTACTCCCACTCCCGCGTGTAAAGTCCCTGTCTTGCGCGATACCTCGACACATGGCAGCGGAGCAGCAGGGCGTCTCGTCTCTGCCGCCTCGCTGTTCGATACCCGGCTATGACCCACACTTTTACGTTACGTTTGTTTATTGATGTTTGCATTGTCGGCGTTTCAGGCCTTCAAAATATGGAATGGCTGGAGTTTTTCTTTGGTTGTGTGCGTTTTCGCTATAGTTTCACCCTGTAGCCATGTCTAATGTTTTTTTTATATAACCAAACATCGGAGGGGATGAAAACTAGCCACGACGAAGCCATGGTGCACGCAAGCGACTTTGCATGTATGAACAGCACGTATCGAGTAGGATATATCTAGATCCAACGGAACCAATATAAATGAGCTGATGCATACTTGGATGTGGGGGGATCTGTACCAGTGAGGCTAAAATATGACGCAAAAGTTTTCAACATTATCACCGACACTGTGAAAGAAGGGTCCTTTCTAAGAGAAATTTTGTTTAAAGAAGAAACGAAAAAAAAAAGGAAAAAAAAAAGAAGGAAACAGGCAAGCCGCCCGAAAGGAGAGCAGAGTCTGTCGGTCTTGACCATCTTCCGCATGGACGGTTGCGGTCCCCAGCAGGAGCGGCCGCCGAGGCTGCGTCTGCGTCGCGCGGGACCGCCTCTCTGTCCGGTGACGGCGCTGGCCTTTTTCCGGAGCCGGTCGCCGTCTGCGGGGGCTGCCGCCGAAGCGCCCGTGTTTTTGCTGGCAGGGGAGGATGGCTGGCTGTGCGTCTACGGCACAGGGAGGGGGGCAGCCGTTCCCGAGGCCGCATCGCCAGCCCTCGGCCACTGCTACGGCCGTCTGCGCGTCTTTTCCGAGCAGGCCATCCAGGGGTGTCGTGTGGGCAGGGACGGGGACGGGGACGGGGATGAGGGCGGTGACGTGCTCGTCTGGGGCGGCCGATCGGCGGCTCTGGTGCGGCGAGAGCAGGTCGAGCAGCTGTTGGCAGAGGAAGGGCGCCCAGAAGAGGAGCGAGCACAGACGAGACGGACGAGACGGACGAGAACGGCCTCTGCAGTCGGCCAGGAGGTCCGCGCGCCCGACTGGATCTACGACGGGCTGCTGCCGCGACGGGCCGGCGGCCTGGGCGCGCTCGTCACGGCCCACAACGAGGTGCTGCCGTTCCGCGCGGGCCAGACGGCTCTGCAGCTGGGCACGGCCGTCTCGCCGTCGCGGCCGGGGCTGTACGCAGCCCAGCTGGCCTGGGAGGGGGGCGAGGACGACACGGACGGCCGTCTGGTTGTGGCTGCCGGCACGGCGTTTGGCGAGATTGTCGTGTGGACGTGTCAGCCGACGGCCGACGGCGACAGCAGCAGCGTGCAGGTCCTCGACGTCTTTGCCGGCCACGAGGGCTCCATATTCGGGGTGGCATTGTCGCCAGCGCTGGGCCTGCTGGTCAGCTGCAGCGACGACCGCACCATCCGGGCGTGGCCGCTGCGTCTGGGCGGACGGAGCAGCAGCAGCAGCAGCAGCAGCAGCAGCAGCAGCTCTGGCCATGCGCTGGCAGAGGTGCGCGAGACGGGCTTCCAGAACACGTCAGAGCACTCGTCGGAAGCGCTGGCCGTCGTCATGGCGCACGCATCCCGCATCTGGCATGTGCGGTTTGGGTCAACGCTCGACGAAAGCAGCAGCAGCGACATCTGTCTCTTTTCCTTTGGCGAGGACGCCACGTCCCAGGAGTGGCGTCTGGTTCTGGGCCCGTCGTCTGGCCGTTTTGACCATGTGCGCACGCTTTCTGGCCACGCCGGCAAGAACATCTGGGCGGCAGCCGTGCTGCTGCAGCGACGGACACCAGGACCCGGCCAGCCGCCGCTCGTGGCTACGGGCGCGGCCGACGGCAAGATCTGCCTGTTCACCGGCGTTGGCTCTCCGTCTGCAATGAGCCGCTCGGCCGACGATGGATATACACCTCCTCCTCCAGAGGACGGCGCCAAGCTGCGGCGCGAGGAGGTCTTTAACAACTACGCTTTCCTGTCCGGCCACCACGTGCTGGCGGCCACCAGCCGCGGCCGGCTCTTCCTGGGGACCATCCACATGGCTGCTACTACTACTACTACTACGACCACCACATGGACGCAGGTCGACATCCCCCCTGCAGTCGTGACCTCGCTGCAGAAATACAACGTTGTGCGGGCACCGCGCACCGACAGCGGACCGGCGGCCGCGCAGGGGCTGGCGCTCGTGGGCGGTGCCGGCGGACGGCTGTTCCTATACTCTTCCTCCGTCGACGGTGGCCGGCTGCAGATGCTGGAAACGGTCGTGTCCGGCAAGGTGGAGGACATATTCTTTCTGCCCGACGCCGGGGCCGCCGCTGCAGACGAACGCGACGGCCCGGTGCGTCTGCAGGTGGTCATCGCCGTGCTGGCGCGGGATGCCGTCCTCTTGGACCTGTCCGTGTCCGCAGCAGACGGCCGGCTGCTAGAGGAACACGGGCGACCGCTGCGGCTGCCGGTGCCGGCGGCCGGGTCCGATCACGTGACCGTCACCGCCGCCGGCCGATGCCGCGGGCACGTGATACTCGGCACGCGCAAGGGGCAGCTGCTGCTGTACCGACGAGATAGCGACGGCGGCGACAGCGGTGACGACGGCGACACGCCCGCGGCCGAGACACACACGGCGACGCGCGACGCCATCCTGACCGTGGTAGCGCTGCCACCAAAGCCTGGCCGGCCACGGCTGTCCTGTTCCGCGTTTGTGGCGACGGCACGTGACGGCACCTACCGCATCTATGCTGTGGAAGAGGGGGGGCACGCCGACACTGCTGCTGCTGGTGCTGCTGGGCCGTGCTTCCGGCTGCGCCACGAGACGGCGCTGCCCTTTGGGCCCATTATCCGCGACGCCTGGTTTGTGGTCGGGGCCGAGGGCAGCGGCGACGACAGCTGCAGCAGCCCGCCCGAGCTCGTGCTCTGCGGCTTCCGCAGCTCGCGGTTTGTCGTCTGGAACGAGACGCGCCAGCAGGAGCTGGCGGCCGTCGAGTGTGCCGGCACCCACCGGACGTACGCATACAGCGTGGGGGGTGCCGGCGGTGGCAGCGACGTCCGGCTCGCCTTTACGCGCGGCGGCCGGCTGCACGTCTTTGCGCAGGCGAGCAGTCCGCTGGCGGCCGTGCGGGCGGGCGGCCACGGCCGCGAGAGCAAGGCCGTTGCCGCCAGCGCCAGCACGGCCTACGTGGCCACCGGCGGCGAGGACACGGTGGTGCGGATCTGGGCCGGGCCGTCGTTTTCGTCGTCGTCGTCGTCGTCCTCCTCCTCCTCCTCCTCCTCCTCCTCCTCCCGTCCGTCCTGTCTCGCCGTGCTCAAGCGCCACAACACCGGCCTGCACGGCCTCGTCTGGCTGGGCGACAACTGTCTCGTCAGCGCTGGCGGCGCCGAGGAGCTGTTCGTCTGGCGCGTCGCCCGCATCGCCGACTCGGCCTACGACGGCCTGGCCGTGCTCTGCGCCTCGGCCTACCCCGACCGCGTCGGCGACGACAAGACGCTGCGCGTGACGGCCGTGGACGCGAGCCTGGAGATGGACGGGAACCTCGAGAACGACGGGAACCTCGAGAGCTACAAAAACCCCCGGCCCATCCTCATCACCATGGCCCTGTCCAACTCCGTCCTCAAGACGTATCGCTACAGCCCGGCCGACAACCGCTGGCAGCTGCTGGCCCGCGGCCGCTACACCGGCGCCTGTCCAACCCACGTCCGTCACCTCCATCTGCGTTCTCGTCAGGCCCTCATCATCCTGGCTGCTTTCACCGACGGCCACCTGTCTGTGTGGCAGGCAGACCCGACGACTATCACGACGACGACCACCACCACCACCACCACCACCACCACATCCGAACCTCAGTACGCCCCATACACCCTACTGCGAACCACACAGGTCCATCGCTGCGCCATCAAGAGCCTGGACCTGTGGCAGTCGCCTGACAGCCCGACGGACGGCCAGCATGGCCGGCCAGCCGCCGTCGTCCTCACTGGAGGCGACGACAACGCCATGGCCGTGACGCCCCTCGACTGCACTGGCGCGGACTACGCATTCCGCACTGCCAGCCGCGTGCCCAGCGCCCACGCGGCTGCCGTCACCGGCCTCTGCATTCTCGACGCCGCTCCGCTGGACGCCACCGCCTCCCATGTGCGTCTGACGGCCGTCTCCTGCAGCAACGACCAGCGGGTCAAGGCCTGGACGGTGCGCGTGGGTCTGCGTCCGACAGCGGACAGCACGCAGGCCCCGCGACGCCCTGTGCACGTGCAGCTCCTCGACAACCAGTGCAGTGCCGTGGCCGATGCGGCCGACATGGAGAAGCTTGGCGGACAGGACGGCCATGACGCATCTGTTATGGTCATCGGCATGGGCATGGAGACGTGGCGTCTGGGCGGGATATAGTTGCTGAAACAGGTGCACGTATTATTGGAATCGGAAGCCGTAAACAGGCAGGTACTTTAACGTTAATCAAAGAGATGTTTAAAACGAGAGAGTCGAATTCCAAATCTAAAAAGTATCTTACAAAAACACACGGCGAAACAAAAAAACAATCTGATCGTGGCAGGGGTCGAACCTGCGATCCCATCCGATCAATAGTGCATACTGTAAAGGACATGCCCTAACCACTAGGCCACACGATCATTGTAGCGTGATTTTTTTGCAGGGACAAAGCCTGTAAAGACTTGCTAAGCCTTATTTCTGTTGTCGGAGCCATCTGCCCAGGCCTGAAAAAAATCGCGATTACGATACAGCTTACGTTACTTCCCCTCCAAACGACCACAACAGCCACCATGAGCTTCACAGCACACGCACTAGCCCACCGCGCCGGCGCCGGCCTGACGCGCTGCACAGCAGGGTAGGTATCCCGTGCGGTGCCGAACGGCACGTGTGTGGATGGCAGGCATTGCTGACACGGCAGCAGCAGCAGCAGCAGCACCCGCCTGCCTGCAGTGTTTCTGGCTGCTACATCCACAGCGAGCACGCCGGCGACACGGCCCTTCCTGCGGCCGGCGACGGTCCCGAGGCGCGGCTTCGCGCACAGCCTCGTGCGTCCGAAAAAGGCCAGCGGCGCGAGCAAGAAGGACAAGAAGGACAAGGCGTCGTCGTCGTCGTCGTCGTCGTCGTCGTCGCAGTCCCGGGAGACGGCCGACGAGGAGGATGGTGCCGGCCACCCGCAGGCCAACGTGGAGGCCCCGTTCGACTTTGCCGACGTCGAGTCGCGCTGGCAGCGCAGCAACGCCCACCACGAGGACAAGTTCAAGGAGCTGCGGCGGGTGCTGGGCAGCGGAGCCGCCGACGGCAGCGCGATCGTGGACGTGGACGCCATTGGGGCCACGCCCGTGTCTGTGGGCGCGGATCCGCACCAGCCGCCGCACAAGGGACAGCACAAGGGGGCTGCGGCCGCTGCTGGTGCTGGTGCTGGTGCTGGTGCTGCCACGGCGGCGGCGGCGACCACCACCACCACCACGCTGGCCGAGCTCGCGCTGGTGATCCCGCGGGCCGGCGGCCGCTTTGTCGAGCTGCGCATGCACAGCGCGGCCAGCCGCAAGGCCATCACGCGGGCGGTTCAGGCGAGCCCGCTGTTCCGCGGGCAGCAGCCGCAGCCGGACCCCGACGACGAGCTGGTGCTGCTGCTCCGCACGGGCAGCCCACACGAGGGCGCGGCCGGCAGCTCCGAGGCCGCGGCCGTGGCCGCCGAGCGCGTCCGCCGCGTCTCGGACCTGGCCAACGCCTGGCGCGCCCAGATCCGCCGCGCCACCGCGCGCCGCCAGAAGACGCACCAGGCCTGGAAGAAGGACGGCAGCGTGCGCCCCGACGACCTGCACCGCCTCGACCGCGACCTGCTGCGCGGCCAGGACAAGCACCTGGCCCGCATCGACGCCGCCGAGAAGGACGCCTTGCGCCAGCTGGAGCACAAGGGCCGGAGGTGAGGGAAGGCAGGGCGCACAGGAGAACGTTGGGGGGGGGGGGGCGGGAGGGATTCAAGGACACGGATAGAGACGGCAGAAGCCACCAGCCCGAAGCGGCCGGTTATAAACGGCACAAGCAGTAGCGCAGAGCGCAAAATAACACAGAAAGCTTGTATTGGTACATTGGTACTTGTCTCCTGCTACATGCACCAGCCACGCCGGCCACTTATGCCCGGCCGGCCAGCTGGCCGCTGTTGGTGCCGCCGGCCGTCGCTGGCAGCAGCGACCGCACCTTGTCCTCGACGATGCGCCCGGCCTCGGCCGACCACGTGGCGTCTTTGCTGCGGTACCGTCGCAGGGCCTCGAACACGGCGCCGCTGCTGCCGGGCTGGCCGCTGCTGCCGGGCTCGGCGTACAGGCCGCGCACCGTCGTCTCGAGGATGGCCGTCTTGGTGGCTGCGCGCACCGGCAGGATCGCCCGCAGCGGCTGGCTGCCGTCCGCGTCCCTGGCCGTCCTGGTCAGCTGCTTGACCAGCCGGTTCGACAGCAGCGCCGCCTCGGTGGCCGCCCGCTCGGCCGCGCTGTCAAAGAACACGGTGCCGCCGCGGATCAGCCGGTCGTGGGCCGCCGTCGGGTTCGGCAGCTCGGCGCAGAACGGCATGCCGCCGCCCAGCACCCGCATCGCCCGCAGCACCGCGCTCGTGTTACCGACCGCCGACGTCGACGCCGACGACGACGCCACCGCCGGCCCGTAGCCCACCAGGCCCTCCAGCGTCAGCGATGGCTCGTACGCCGTCGCCTCGCCCACCTCGCGCGCCTCCAGCCAGGCCTGCTCCCTCACCGTCAGCGTGTTCGGCTCCTGCTGCTGCCCCCGCTTCCCGCCCTCCTCGTCGTCCGCGCCCTTGCCCCGTCGCTTCGTCGGCCGCCGCCGCCGTCGTCCCTGTCCGCCCGCCGCACCGCCTGCCCCGGACCGCGCCCCTCCGCCCGTCCGGCCCGCCGCAAAACGCCCCCCTCCTCCGGCCCCCCGGAGCCGCGAGCCCGAGAAGCCGCTCCACACGCCCGTCGGGCCCGGGAAGCTGGCGCCGCCGCCGTTCCCTGGCCGCCGCGGCAGGCTCCGCACGTTGATGATCTTGCCGCCCGATGGCCCCGTC
Source organism: Grosmannia serpens (assembly GCA_029299595.1). Taxonomy (NCBI): domain Eukaryota; kingdom Fungi; phylum Ascomycota; class Sordariomycetes; order Ophiostomatales; family Ophiostomataceae; genus Grosmannia; species Grosmannia serpens. Next base: position 18,838 of record JANSMH010000191.1, read on the forward strand.
GAGGACGAGATCGCGTTCGACAGCGTCAGTCCGCCGCTGCCGGCCCTTTCTGCCGTCTCCCGCGGTCGTGGCGCTCCCAGCGAGCGCGCGTCTGCTACCGGTGCTGCCACCGCCGCCGCCGCCGCCGCCTTTTTGCCGTCTGCCCCACCCCCTGAACCCAGTGCTCCGACCTCTGATGCTGCCGCTGCCATCCGCTCCCGTCGTGGAGGAACCAGCTTGAGGACCCGCTGCGACGGGGTCGAAGAGAAAAAGGCCGCTGTCGCCGGGCTGCGGAGAGCCGCAGCACTGCCCGGAAGGCCGCGGGGGGCTCGCTCCAGGACGGAGCGGAGAGCCGGTCGATTCATGGCTGCCTCTCGATGCTCGCACGCTTTTCGCTTTTCGCTTTTCGCCTTGCCTGTCGCTTGGTCGTGTGATTGCGGGCGTTCTAGCATGAGACCACGAAAACGAGAAATAAAAATTGAGCACAATGGCACAGCAGGTCCTGATTGGCCAATTCTTTGGACATGTCTCCACAAAAAAACAGCCACCAAAACTGTACGGATATGCGCTGTAACATAGCGCTGCAGCACCCTAAGGCTGTGTCGTAATAATATGCTTCTATTTTATTACTCCCCGAGTTGCGTATCCAGACGAAACCACGATATCCGAGAACCAAAAAAAACTATACACTAACAGTGCCTCTCCCTTTTCCTCCTCAGCTGCTCTGCAACGGCTTTCCCATGCCACCGTTCGTGACCATCTTGGTCACCTGGTACTCGCCAATGCCGTAGCCGGAGCCCTCGCGACCGAATCCAGACTCCTTGACACCGCCAAAGGGCGAAGCCGCTTCCGAGATCAGGCCGACGTTCACGCCCACCATGCCGACCTCGAGATGCTCCGCCACGCGGTAGCAGCGCTCCACATCACGCGAGAAGAAGTAGCCGGCCAGGCCGACCTCCGTGTTGTTGGCAATGCGCACAACCTCCTCCTCCGTGTCAAAGGCGAACAGGCCCGCCACGGGGCCAAACGTCTCCTCGTGCGCCATCCGCATCTTCTGGGTCAGGCCCGTGATCACGGTCGGCTCAAAGAAGTTGGCGCCCAGCGTCGGGATCATGTGCCCGCCGACAATCACCTGCCCGCCGTTCTTCTCCGCGTCGCGCACGTGCTCCTCCACCTTGTTGACCGCGCGGTCGTGGATGAGCGGTCCGTGGGTGGTGCCGCTCTCGAAGCCGTTGCCCACGCGGAACTCGCGCACCTTGGCCGCCAGCCGCTGGGCAAACTCGTCGTAGACGCCGCGCTGCACAAAGATGCGGTTGGCGCACACGCACGTCTGGCCCGACGACCGGAACTTGGACAGGATGGCCGCCTCCACCGCCGCGTCGAGGTTCGCGTCGTCAAACACGATGAACGGCGCGTTGCCGCCGAGCTCGAGCGACATCTTCTTGAGCGTGCTGGAGCACTGCCGCATCAGCAGCTTGCCCACCGTGGTCGAGCCCGTAAAGGACACCTTGCGCACCGTCGGGTGCGTCGTCAGCACGAGGCCGACGTCTGGCGTGTTCTTGAGCGCAGTCACAATGTTGACCACGCCGGGCGGAATGCCGGCACGGTGGCCGAGCTCGGCCACCGCCAGAGCCGTAAACGGCGTCTCGCCCGGAGCCTTGCACACTACCGTGCAGCCGGCAGCCAGCGCGGGGCCGACCTTGCGCGTGATCATGGCCGCGGGGAAGTTCCACGGCGTGATGAGGCCGCAGACGCCAATGGGCTCCTGGATCGTGTACACGCGGTTGCCCGGCAGGCTCGACTGGATCGTGTCGCCGTAGATGCGCGGCGCCTCCTCGCTGAACCACTCGTAAAAGTTGGCCGCGTAGACCGCCTCGCCCTTGGCATCGGCCAGCGGCTTGCCGTTCTCCCACGTGATGAGCGTCGCAATGTCGTCGGCATTCTCAATCATGAGCTCGTACCAGCGACGCAGCAGCTTCGACCGCTCGCGGCCCGTCTTGTGGCGGAACGAATCAAACGCCTTGGCCGCCGCCGCCACGGCGGCCTCGGTGTCCTTGGTGTCGAACTCGGGAGCCACGCCGATGAACTTGCCGGTCGACGGATCGGTGACCTCAAACGTCTGGCCGGAGCTCGCCGGTATCCACTTGCCATCGACGTAGCAGACGCCCGTCTTCAGCAAAGACGGGTCTCGGAGCTGAGTATTCGGTTAGAGCACAGACAACAGCAGCAGGCGGCTCTTCCTCCTTCTCTCCTCCCTTACCTTGGGAACCATGGTGGAAGCTAGGCGCGGAAACGGCGATCTCTGGAAACAGGATCGTATATGGGGGACGACGAGGCGAAAAGCTGGCGAAGATGAAGACGAGGACGAGAATCGCAGAGATGTTCGCAGAGCAGCCATTGTCCACTGCTTTCCCTCTCCAATTCGTTCTTACGGCTGTGATGGGCAGGCACCGGCTACTTAAGCGATAGCATTCATCGACACCGAGATAGCGTATGGAGGCGAGTTAGGAAGACTCCGAGAAGCGGGCGCCAGACAGCGTAACTAATACCGCCGATACACGAGCAGTGATTGGCAGCTAAGTCCGAGAGTGGGGTTGTAGGATACTCGGTTGCGGGGAGGATAAAATTCGCCAAAGAGGGCCACGGGACCACGGAGTGCCGTCAAGAAGGAGGGTGGAAGAGGATGGAGAGGAAGAAGCAGAGCCAGTAAAGAACTGTAAAGGAGGGTAGATGGCGATGCAATGACGTCTATTTTTCTTTCGGCAGGAGCACCCCTCATCCACAGATGCACCTGCCAACCACAGCGGAGCAGCTGTTAACCGGTTGTACCTACCGGATTGGATAACGCGCTTTTCATCAAAAAAAACACTAATGCCCATTCGCTTGTTCTTTTTTCTTCCGGCTCCCAAGAGCGCCGAGTTTTCCTCATCGCCGATTGCGGATAGTTTGTTTGCAGCCAGCTCGGTTCCGGGCCGGAACCGTTTGCTGACTACACAGCTGACGCTCACGGTTGACATGGAACCGCTGGACCGTCCTGTCTACATCAGTTCTCGAGTCCTGGCAACCGGCAGACAGGATGAAGAAGCCAACCAGTTTGAGCTACAGCCCTATTTAACAGACGGAACTCTTTCACAGAAATGCATCTCAAGACATGTCCAGAGATAATCTACTTACCTGAGCTTCCAGCTCGGCTCACAAAGCCAACCCCATCGCTGGTCTTTTGAAGAAGACATAAATAACAGCTGTATTTTGCTATACAGTGTGCCCAAGAAAGGATGGCTCTGCAACTCGGCTGCGGAATCACCCATGTTGCAGCCACGTTGGCTTGCCAGATCTGGGGACAAGGCTCTTGTCTCGGGTTGCAAAGCTGTTCGTACAACTTTCGGCATGCATTTTCGTTTACGACCAAAAGGCAAGACTCCAACAGTACATAAACTCTGCATGACAACTTCCGACCCTGCATCGCCAATCCCCAATTACGGTTCCGCAAGTCCGAACTGCAAGGCTATCCGACTTTATCTAGACAGACTGGCTTTTCGTGCTCTTGAGATTCAGCTGGATTAGATGGACGCCTCATTCCACTCAATATGGTTCCGAGCATGCTCTGCCTTGTCTGTCCCCCCCTCTTCGACCGTATTTCTCGGCCCCAACTCGGGGGATTAGGACGCAGGTTCCCCTCAATCTGGACCCGGACCTATCAAACTCGAGGGCTAGGAGTCTCCCGTCCTGCCTCACGACAGAAGTCGATACCACCCAGGCTGCTGCTAGTACAGATAAAGTTATCGATAGCGCCTGCATTCGGTCCATATCTCGCAATGCGGATGCGGAGAAGCAGCTGATCGTCACCCGGGAGCCTACAAGTCCACGAATGCAAGTTTCACAGACAAGCACGAAAGTGGGGATTCGCTGGCCGTCGGCGAGGGGAGGAATCAGACTGGTGTCGAGAGCTCGAAAAAAAAGGCACATGGCCACGGTCGTGTCGTGAAGAATAGATACATAAATGGCCAGTGCCTCCCTCCGAGTGGCAGTCACAGCAGCATCTTCCTTGGCCTTGGAATTGCACCGGACCTCCGTTTTACTACATATCAAGAGAATTGCCCCCAATGAGTCTCCAGTCCGTCGTGTCTGTTCTGGCAGCCGCTGGCCTCGCGCCACTGGCAGCGGCAGCCACAACGAGCGTACCGGACTACAATGCCAGCGTCTCCGTGCCTGACAGCGCAGGACTGCCGGTCCTCGACTCGTTTATGACCTTTTCCGTTGAGTTTTCTTCGCTCCCTGACTTTGCCGGGAACACATCGAAACCCAACACGTTTTCCGACGCGCTCCTGACAAACCTGGCCAACTATGCAGGGCAGAAGCCGTATCTTCGTGTGGGGTGAGCAAGTCCCGAGTACAGCCCTCTCTGTCCTCCACCGCGTGGCTTGCTGACACCAGTCGCGCAGAGGAAACACGCAGGACTATGCGCTGTATGATGCCAACCAGACCGTGGCCGCCATCGGCATCTACAACACGTCGCGCTCGTCCGACTACCCCAGCGAGCTGACCATCGGACCGGCCTACTTTGAGTCCTACCACACGCTGCCGGGGACGCGCTTCTCCCACGGGTTCAACATGGCCATGGCCATCAATGCGGCCGGCCGACAGGCCCTTGTGGACAGCGTTCCGCTCGCCTGCAAGGCCCTCTCGCCAGACGAGCACGGCAGCCCGCGGCTGTACACGTGGGAGTTTGGGAACGAGGCGAACCTGTATTCGACATCGGCACAGGCCGTCGTGCGCCCAAAGACCTGGAGCAACGAGGACTACGTGGCTGAATGGCTGAACGGCACCCGGCTGATCAGGGACCTGCTGCAGGAGCACTGCCCGGGACTTGCAGCCAGCAACAGCAGCAGAAACCACACCGGCCTGTTCATGGCCCCGTCCTTCACAGGGACCGACAGCAGCGTGAATGCGCCGCAGGCCTGGGGAGCAGGACTCGACAGCGATAACGACGTTGAGCTCTTTTCAAAGCACAAGTAAGAAGGCAGTACTGGGCCATGAGGTTGTGCATTTCTGACCATCCCCACAGCTACATCAGCGGTGCCCAGTCGCTCGGGGTCACGCTCCAGGGCACGCTGATGAACCACTCGAGGACGGCGTCTGCGGTGGACGTCCTCGTCGACGAGTACAGCGAGGTGCAGACGGCCGCCGTGTCGCCGCTGCCGCTGCCGCCTCGCCTGATCCTGGGCGAGACCAACTCGCTCTACAACGAGGGCCGGCCGGGGCTGTCCAACGTGTTTGGCGCGGCGCTGTGGGGCGTCGACTTTGCCCTGTCTTCTGCCGCGGCCGGCATTGGCCGCGTCCACATGCACCAGGGCACCAACTATCGCTACGCGGCATGGCAGCCGGTCGACACGGAGACGGCGCCGCGCGGAACCAAGGCGCCGTACTACGCCAACGTGGCCGTGGCTGCTGCCCTAGGCGACTCGGCTCGGCACGACGTGGTCGTGTCGACGCTGCCGACGCCCGCAGCCCTCGACGCCGAGGCCGACGTGGCCCACGCCATCTATGTCGACGGCCGTCTCGCTCGAGTCTTTCTGCTCAACATGCGCGGCTACAACACCACGGCCAACGGCTCCGGGCTGGGACTCGCCGACGGGGATCCCCTGCCACGGGGCAGCCAGAACTACACGCTTTCCGTCCCGGACGGACTCGACAGCGTCCCGGTACAGCGGCTGCTGGCCAACGGCAGCGACGCCATCACGGGCATCACCTGGGATGGCTGGAGCTACAACGCAGAGCTCGACTGCGGCCGACCCGTCCGCCTCGCCAACGTGACCACGGGCGAGACGGTGTCTGTGACAGACGGACAGGTCACGGTGACGGTGCCGGACTCCAGCGCAGCACTGGTCAGTTTCTCGGGGAAGGCGTAGATGCGGTAGATTCAACTGCTGAATTGTTTTTCGCGCATCGCGTCCCTCGGCAAGGGCGCGGAACTCTCCCAAACTCCAGAGAGCTATTGAATAGCATGATGCGCTCCTATAGGCCACCCAAAATATACAGACCACATATGTACACTGACGTCGTCCGCCTCTCTCTCGTGTGCAGTTCAGCTCGCCGTCCACAACGGTCCGCCCAGGGATATCACGTGTGGAAACAAAGGACAAAATAGAAACAAAGAAACGACCCAAACATACTCGTATCAAGACAAAGGAGGGCCCGGCCGGAAACATGTGACGGGAAATAGTAGGAGCCGGGAACAAAGACAGATCTACTGCCCTCGCAGCGGCAGCTTCCTGTCCAGGGCGTGGAAGGCCTGGGTGCGGGGGGTAAAGGGGGTGAAGGGGGTGGGCGTGGGGGCGCCAGCCATGGCGGGTGACAGCATGGGGCGCGGCTTCATCTCCCACTGCTTCTTGGAGGCGGCAGGAAAGCCGTCGTCGGAGTCGGAGTCGTCCTCCAGGTCGAGCTGCTTGTTGGGCAGCATGGACCAGATGGCCATGCCGAGGGCGATGAGGTAGATGACCAGCATGTAGACGGAGACGGCGACGGAGCCCTGGGCCATCTGGCACTCCGAGTACTTCCCGTAGGCACGGGCGTAGCTGCAGCCCTTGCGGAGGAACCAGGGCGTAGGGCTGGGATAGCGCGAGTCTGCGTAGTCGGGGCCCGCCTGGCCGCCGAGGCTGACGGAGTAGAGGGTGCCCATGGCCAATGCGACGGCGAGGCCGATGATGGGATAGTAGATGTGCATGATGGTGGCGACCAGTTTCGCGATCAGGACGAACAGGGAGAGGATGGAGATGGCGATGTTGAAGTTGGTCAGTCTGGGAGGGTCAGCAAGAGACGAGATAAGAAGAGAAGAGATAAAAAGAGAAGAGAGCAGGAGAGCGAGGCAACGCACAGCGTGGACCACACAAAGGGAATGGTGGGAAGCTTCTCGTGGTTGGCATAGGCATAGAGGATCATGCTGGGGTTCGAGTTCCAGTGGTGGTCGAAGCCGATCTGCCACATCTCCTTGCGATATGGATTGGTCTGCGTGATGGCAAAGAGGATGAGCAGTCCGATGACGCCGGCAAGCTCAAAGGCCATCAGGTAGTAAAAGGGCCCGCGGGCGTGCCACGGCCGGTGGAGGATGCGGTAGGTCCTGGCCATTGTGGAGAGGACGTTTTGACGAGGCGATGGGGCAGAAGAAGGCGACACGATTGAGCTGGCAAATAACGACCGACAACAGGACAGCGCTTGCAGCTGGACAGACAATCTCACTCGCACACACAAGAGACGAGAGACAGGAGAGCCAAGGTCCGGAGGACGAAGAGGACGGACGGCCGCCTTGGTTTTATTCCGCTTTCTGGTCGCGCCGACTCTCTATCCAGTCATGCTGAGCAGCCAAGCACCGGGCGCCTGCAACCGCCTGCAACCGCTGACGGCACCCTCCATGGCACCACCACCCCCACCTGCCGCGGTGACTGCAGCTGCAGCAAGCACAGAAGAAAGCAGCACGCTGCGCTCTCTGCACGGCGGACGAGCCCCGGGCAGCGAATCACAATCCCGGTGCGGCGTCTGCAGGCGATGGGCAGCACCGGCCAATCAGCAGCCAGAGCAGCCGTCCTCATCACAGATGGGCCACAGGTGCCCATGCAGGGAATGCAGGGAATGCAGGGAATGCAGGGAAAAAGCGGGCGCAACAGCGCAGCGAGTGGCAGGATGGAGGATCTTAAGCGCCGGGACGAAAAGGCAGGGGGCGGATCGCTGTGGTGGAGCCGTGGGATGGCGGCCAATCAGCGTCGATGTTGCAGCAGCGGCCAGCCAATGGGGACGCAGAGGATGAGGCGCCAGGGAACGACTGGCCGATTACGTATCCGCGTACGTTCCGTTAGTCAGCGCCAGGGAGCATGTCGTAATACATAAGCAAGAGTCGTGTCGTGCTTCCCGCGCTGATGCTATGTATATAAGGCAGCGACCAGGACACAAATCCGACGTGTCTCGAGCCGCGATCCAGTAGCCGTCTGCGGAACGATGACACGGTTGCGAGGCAGGCTGGCATGCTCGGGGAATATAAGACGCCGAACCGAGACGACAAACGGCATTCCTACCGCGGAACGTCGGGGCGAAGGATGACCTGGAGAGACCTGTCCGAGAACGAAGACTCCACGGCCCATGTGGTTCTGCTCGGAGCAGCATTCCAGAAGACGGAGAACGTGGGGTCTCGCAGCCACAGCCGGCGGCTGGGGACGTTTTGGCCATGTGCAGCAGACAGCTGGACGAGACCAAGAGCCGAGAGCCCGTCCAACGGCGCGGAGGCAAAACTGGCATATGTAAAAAGGATGCAGCCCGGTGTCTTTTGCAAGATGCGCACGAGTACTTTGCACTCGTAATTCTCCAGGGGCGCCTTTTGCGCTGTTGCACGCCGTCTCACGCCGTCTGACGCATGCTAGCCAGGCCAGAGGATGGCCCTTTTGAGTAACTCCCGCGACGCCGGTCCGCGAATCCGGCACTGGCAGCCCATGCGAGCATTCGGACCATCCTTGGCGTAGCTCTGGGCCCCCCCCTCTCCAGTGTGTGTTCGGCTGACCCCCCTGGCTTTGCCCGCTATGGACAGTCAGACCACTGGCCAGGTCTAGAACCGATCTGCGGCCGCGAGAGACGACTTACCTGCCAGCAGAAAGGAGCGAGAAGGGGAAAATAAAATGGCAAGACGGATGGAAAGCAAATGGAAAAAAGGCTCAGAAACGCGGAAAACGCCGCCATGGAGGACAATTCAGCTCAGCCACGCATTCAGCTGAGCTTCGCCGCCCTGTGCGTGGCCCTTTCGGCCTTTTTTCTGTCCTTGTCGTTTTGGTCGTTTTTGTCTCCGGGACAAGTGAGATGAGATGAGATACGAGGCCAGCAAAAGCGCGCATTGGCAAGATAGGAAGCAGCGATCCCCCCCCCCTCTCCCCACCTGCTTTCCTGAAGCAGACACCAGCTCCGCCTGCCGTTCTCGTCCGTTCTCTCCTCTTTCCAAGATACCCTGTCTCTATCTCCCTGCCATCCCGCAAGACCAATCCAATTCTGCCCGGAGGCCATTCGCCGAGGCCGTCGCGGAATTCCAGGCCATCCGAGCCTGTTTGTGGCTGTCGAACACAAAATCACAAAATCACAAAAAATCACAAAATGTTAGTGCCTTCTACCCCCCCTCGCCTCTCCACCCGTCGTGGCCAGACGCTTCTATGCCCGACCGGGCGTCCCTGTGGCTGACCGCTCTGCTCACATGCAGCCTCTGCCTCTCTGCATGCTGCCAACACGAGAAGGACGGTACTCGTTTGCGTCGTCCTCTCATATTCGTGCTCTTGGGGGTACTCTTGGGGTACTCTTGGGGGGTTTCCTTTCCCTTCTCCGTCTATCTGTCTGCCTGGTCTGCCTGGCTGGTTGTTCCTTCTTTGGTGCATCCGTCCTCCTTCCACATCCTCTTTCCTTTGTTCCTTTTCTCGATCAGCGCTCCTTCCTTCCTCGCCGCCCGTGCTTGGCTTTCTTTCTTTTTCCTGGCCCATCGCAGCTTCCGCATCCTATTGTCCTTCCTGCCCGCGCTCTGCGCCCAGAACAGTCTCTTACTGGCCGGCTAGCTTAGTCGTATCGTATTCTCGCGCCCTTTCCATCGTTTCTCTCTCTCTGTCTCTCTCTCTCTCCCTCTCCTTCCTCTCCTCTCTCTCCTCTCTCTCCTCTCTCTCGTCTCTCTCCTCTCTCTCAGTCATCCACCCAACCTCGAGCACAGCTGCACTACAACAAAAGGACTCGCCCTGCCTCTCTAATATAGCGTCTCACGCCCTGTGTTGCCTGCCACGTTCCCGCACTTGCTGCTCCCACGCCGATTGGGCTTTGTTTTCGACCAAAAGGCCAAACCCCTCCCCTGGGAACGTCGTCGATTGTAAGACGGCCACAAACACCTCTATCCGACCGTCTTGGCCTCGGCAACACCGCCGAGCTGCTAGTCGCTGTCGATCTGCTAGTATCTGAGTCCACTCGCCACTAACTGCCCGCCCTCGATGCCAACCGGACGCCTGCTAAGCAACGTTGTATGGCTACTGCAGCTCTGGGTACGGCAGAAACACGATTGTATCCAATTTTCTCACGTGTAGAGGAGCCCCGTCCCTGCACACTGCCCTCCTCCTCTCCTGTTGTGTCCATGACTCCACAAAGCGGCGACATCAGCATCAAGCATTGCCAGTGTCCCGAGCGTCCACAGGAGCCGCCACAGAAGCAGACGACCAGCACCGAACAACCCCGCCCCGGCCTTCCGGCCTGTCCTCGTCTGACCATAACAGCCGAGCCGTCCTCGGGCCAGCAGCCTCTACCCCGACCAGCTCTGCCGTCTGCGCCTGCTGCCTCTCCCGTATCGTCTCCGCCTCCTCCGCTTCGTCTCCACCACCTTCCAGCTCCGTCGCGAGCTGCCTCTGGGGCCAGCCGTGATGGTTCAGAGGCTTCGACTCCGGTAGTTGGGATCGCTACTGGCGGTGGGCCGGGTTCTGCTGCTGTCGAGGGCGCAGCTGGTGGCCGTGGCGGCGAGGCAGGCTTAGAGGGCAGCCACAAGAGCAACGAGCAAGGCTATAATCCCAATAATCACGTTCCCAATCCCAATCACAGTCACACTCTCAAGCGGCCGGATGTCCACATTGTGACCGATCCTGTCTTGTCCAGCATATTCAGCATCCCCGTCTCGGCGTTGGAGCCTTCGCCAATCCCATCTCCCTCGAAGCGGCCTCGCCTCCAATCATCGCCTCTTTCCCGCCCGTCATCTGCGCCTGTCCGCATCCGACGCGCTATCACACAGCGCCCAGCTTCGGCCAAGCTTCCCGAAACACAACCTGGCACCGACGTGGAGATGCCGGTGACCGTGGCCAACATGATCCATCGCCCGCATAGCGAGTACGGACACCTGGCCGTGACCCGGCAGCTGCTGCCGAGAGGCAATGCCATTGCCGGCTCGACATCGCCGGGCGTCAGCCGCCTTTCCTCCAGCTCTCCAGGAACACCCGAAATGGCAGCCTCCTGGTCCGTCTGTGACGGCTCGGCCACCCCGCGCTCCTCTCCGTTTCCGTCGCCTCTCTTTCCGCTCCGCGACCTCAGCATCGTCGAGCTTCTCGACCAGGACGACCGTCCGACCTTTATCGTCGACCTCACCGACAAGACCAACTTTCGCCCCGGACCGCTAAGGGCCGTCTTCGCCAACACCGCTCTTCGAGCCGAGCGGTCTGTCTTTGGCTCTCTCGTAATCACCACCTGCGACTCGACAGCCGGCAATACGACGCAGGCCGACGACTTTGTCCGCTTCAAGACCCGGATACTGACTCTGTCCGGCAGCCACGGTCCGGCCCACGAAAGACGTCCTTCCGTCTCTTCCACGACCTCTACGTACTCCGCACCCCTGCCACTCGCAGGCTTGCGATGGACCTGCTCGACCCTCCGCCAACGCTACCGGGTTGTCCGTGGTTCTCATTGCAGCTGCAGCGACAGCAGCAGCAGCTCTTCGCCGGATGTCGTGGATAAAACCCCAGAGGCGACAACTGCCCGGGCTTCTCCACCCCCCACCTGGTTGCCTGAAAGCGCGTTGGCCCCGTCGACCGAAAGGATCGCAGACGAAGAAGGCGACTATTTTGGTGTCGCAGCTATGCCTGCGGACCTCGAGAGCGAAGACGCCGCCGCAGCTGCCGTGGGAGAGGAGAAGGCACAGCCGTCATTTGACTGGACCCAAATCGAGCTAACGGGCGACATTCCACAGCACATCAGGTTCGCCCGGTCTGTGGACTGGGCAGCGACTCCGCTTGGCCCCATCGAGCTGTGGCCTGCCGACCTCCGGACCATGGCCAACATGGTCATGGGCAACCCGAATGCGGCCGTCATGTACTGGGGGCCAAAATTCACGGCCATCTATAACGAGGCGTACGTGTCCCTGGCCGGCCAGTACCATCCGCAGCTCATGGGATCCAGCTGCCCGCTGATATGGGATGAGGCCTGGGCGGAGATGAAGACCACCTTTTACACCGTGTGGAACTCGGGCCAGGCCGTGATAAAGTATGACGACCGGGTTTTCATGAACCGCGGCGGACTCTTGGAGGAGACGTTTCTCAACTGGTCTATTATCCCGCTTGTTGGCTCGGACGGATCCGTGGTGGCCTTGCTGAATCCCGTCCTGGACAACACGCAGCGCTGGGTCAACGAGCGGCGCATGCAGACGCTGAACGAGCTGGGCGAGAAGACGTCCAAGGCGCAGACGGTGCAGCGCTTCTGGCAGTCTGTTCGGCAGGGTCTCAAGAACAACGAGTACGACATACCGTTCGTGCTGATATACTCGGTCGCCAGCCATGGCGATGACGAAGAGAGCGAGGAGTCCTCGCTGCACACAGGGAGCATATGCAACCCGGCCAGCGTTACCTTCCCGCCTCAGCTCGTGCTGGAGGGATCGTTGGGCGTGCTGCCAAACCACCCGGCGGCCGTGGCCACGCTGGATCTGCACGTGAGCAACGAGGGCTTTGCGCCGTACATGCGGCAGTCCATGGTCACGACCACCACCGGATCCGCGACAGACATGGCCACACCCACACCGGTCGTGCTGTCGGCAGAAGACGGCACTCTTCCGGCAGGGCTGCTGACCGGCCTCCAGGGCCAGCGCGGCTTCGGCGACGACTGTCATACGGTTGTCGTGTTCCCGGTATACCACCCCGCAGCGCTGACGGCGGGGACGGGCTGTGCGGCAATGGTTTCGGGGTTCATTGTGATGGGTGCAAATCCACGCCGGCCGTACAACTCGGACTATCGGCTGTTTGTCCACCTGCTCGCACGGCAGCTGACAACGTCGCTGTCATCGGCGGTGCTGTTTGAGGACGAGACGCGGCGCGCGGAACGGCTGGCACGACGAGCGGTCCGTGACCGACAGGAGCTCTCGCAGCAGCTGCGGCTGCGGACGCAGCAGGTGGTGGAGAGCGAGAACAAGTTTATGCGCATGGCGGAATTCACGCCGGTGGGCATGTTTGTGACGGACGCGCGTGGACGCATCACGTACTGCAACGACATGTGGTGGGAGATCTCGCAGCATCGGCGCCCTACGGCGGGCGGCGACGGCGCAGACAGCGTGCCGACCGTGGCCGACGCCGACGACGGCGACGGCGACGGCGACGCCTCGGTCTGGTCCTCGTGGATGGACAGCGTGGAGACGGAGGACCGGGCCGGGCTGGAGGCGGTGTGGGAGCGCATGGTGCTGGAGAAGACGCAGGTGACGCACGAGTTCCGGTTCCGGCAGAAGACGACGCAGCCGATCAACACGCGGACCAGCGAGAAGACGGAGATGACGATGTGGGTGCTTCTGCGGGCATACCCGGAAAAGGACGAGAGGACGGGCGAGCTGAAGAGCATATTCGGCTGCATCATGGACATATCGCAGCAGAAGCTGGCCGAGGCGTTTGAGAGCCAGCGGCGGCAGGAGGCGGTGGAGCACAAGCGGCAGCAGGAGAACTTTATCGACATTACCAGCCACGAGATGCGCAACCCGCTGAGCGCGATCCTGCAGAGCGTGGACGAGATCACCGGGTCGATCAGCGCGTTCCGGGCGGGTGGCGGCGACGCCGGACAGGCCGGACAGGCCGGACAGGCCGGACAGGCCAGACAGGCCGGCGACGCGGCCAGGCTTGACGACCTGCTGGAAGACGTGCTCGAGGCCGTCAGCACGATCTCGCTGTGTGCCAACCACCAGAAGCGCATCGTGGAGGACGTGCTGACGCTGTCCAAGCTGGACTCCAAGCTGCTGCTGGTGCGGCCCACGGACGTGCAGCCGGTGGTGGTGGTGCGCACGACGCTGAAGATGTTTGAGGCCGAGTTCTACGCGCACGACATCCGCTGCACCCTGCGCATGCGGCCGTCGTACCGGGAGCTGGTCGGCGCCGACGGCTGGGTCGCGCTGGACCCGTCGCGGCTGGCCCAGGTGATCATCAACCTGCTCACGAACGCGGTGCGGTTCACGCAGGCCAGCGAGAACCGGTCCATCATGATCTCCCTGGGGGCGTCCCGAGAGGACGCGCCGGTCTCGCAGCCGGGCACGGTGGACGTGGCCGACGACGTGGCCGAGGGCGAGCTCCTCTACATTCCGCGCCGCCTGGACGACGCGGAGCTGCAGCCCGAGGGACCGGAATGGGGCACGGGAGAAAAGCTCAACCTGCACATTGCCGTGGCCGACACGGGCAAAGACCTGACCAAGGACGAGCGGGACATCCTGTTCGAGCACTACGCGCACAAGCTGCCGCGCACGCACGTCGAGTACGGCGGGCCGGGGCTGGGCCTGTTCATCTCGTGGAACCTGGCCGAGCTGCAGGGCGGCCAGATCGGCGTGGCGCCCCGGAAAGACCACGGCAGCGTGTTTGCCTTTTACGTCAAGTGCCGCAAGGCCGAGGAGCGGCCGTGGGGGCCTCCGGGAGCCGAGGAGACGGATCTGCCCAACGCGGAGCCGTCCAACATCCTGGCCGTCTACCCTGTCGGGGCCGAGGACGGCATGGGCGGGGGCGACGACGAGGCCGAGACGAGCCTGGCCGCCGCAGGACTGCGGACCCTGCCAGCCGCCCTGCGCCACTACCAGTCCTCGCGCACGACCGGCTCGCCCTCGCCGACGACGCCCTCCTCCAGAGCTGCCGCCGCCGACGCCATGGCCGACATGAACGACGCGGCCAGCATATTCTGGCGCAAGGACGGCTTCCCGCCAACCGTCATGGCCCCCTTCGCTGCCAACCTGCCCCCCCTCGACGTGCTCATCGTGGAGGACAACATTGTGAACCAGCGCGTGCTGCAGCGACAGCTCGACAAGTGCGGCAACCGCACGCACGTCGCCAACCACGGCGAGGAGGCCCTGGACGCCCTGCGACGCTCGCGGTTCTGGCGCGGCGACAGCGGCGACAGCGGCGACAGCGCCGATAGCGCCGATAGCGCCGACGCCGGGGACAGCGACAGCCGTCCCGGGGCCAACATCTCCGTCATCCTCATGGACCTCGAGATGCCCGTCATGGACGGCATGACCTGTGCCCGCGCCATCCGCGACCTGGAGCGATCAGGCACGCTGGTGCGGCACGTCCCCATCATTGCGGTGACGGCGTATGCTCGGCCGGAGCAGATTGAGAACGCCAAGGCCGCCGGCATTGTGAGTCTCTTCTCCTGCATGCATATCCGTGTCCCCGTGTCCCCGTGTCCCCGTGTCCTAACCCCCGGCTCCCAGGACGACGTCATCGCAAAGCCCTTCCGGCTGGCACAGCTGATGCCCAAGATACTGGAGCTGGTGAAGAAGTACCAGACCGTATGACAAAGCATGCGAGAATACGACGAGTACAGGCAGTTCAGAAAATAGTAACACAAAATAGGGACGGACATCTAACGATTGGGGGTAGCTTACGCTTCGGACTGGCTGGAACGGATGGAAAAGGAGTTTCTTGCCTCAGTTCGGCTAAATCGGTAACCAACAGGAACACACACATGACAAAATACACCAAATGCTCAAACACGGGCAGTTACAGCTTCAACTTAATAAACGCGGGTGCTTAAATTATTAGCTATTACTAGACTTTGTGTTCTTTCCGAGGAAACCACTAGACGACGGCAACGCCCTGCCGACAAAGCTGGACCTGCCTTCTAGTCCATTGGTTCCTTCATCCAAACAACAGCAGCTTCATTCTCATCCTGTCCCCCTTCCCTTCAGAGCCACGCTCACGGAACACCTGAGCAAACACGCCCAACCATTTTTCAAATGAAACAAGAACGCAGATTAAAGGGGAGGTATAGGGAATCACAACAGAAACCAACATGTTGGGGTATACTTTGGGTATCAAAACACAAACATGTGCGCGTTTGTGAAGGGCAGCAAAACAAACATGAACTTGACAATATCTTTTTTTTTCGTGATTTTGGTGGGTTTTTGAAACACAGGAGAAGCAGAAAAGGAGGGATCAAAATGGGACAGACTCGGCAGCGGGCCGTCTTCATCACCAAATGGTGCGCAATGACAAAAGCAGGCAAACGAAACCGTTACTCTCTGGCAGGGTATCTCAAATGCAGAAGCCGAACAGCCGAAATCAAACGGCAGGCGAAACCGATCCGATCTGAAGGTCGTGTCCGTGCGGCCACTCTCAACAACCGGACCCAACCGCCAGCCGCATTATCGCTGCAACTTGAACGGGGTGCCTAGCGCATTCTAAGCGGTAGCAGCAACCTGGGGGGTGGCAGCAACGACAGCCGGCTTCTCCGCAACCTCCTCGGCAGCGGCGGCCGGGGCAGCCTCGGCCTCAGCCTCGGCCGGGGCCGCAGCATCAGCCTCCTCCTTGGGGGCCTCGGCCTCGGCAACAGCCTCCGTCTCGGCCGGTGCAGCCTCCTCCACGGTCTCCTCGGCCTTGGCCGAGGTCTTCTCCTTCCGGTTCAGGCGCACGGTGGCGCGGAACTTGGAAAACGGCGACGCCTTCTTCTCGCCCTCGTCGTCGGACTTGTCCTTCTTGCTGCCAAAGCTGAACGGCAGAGTCGACTTACGCTTGTCGCTCTTCCCCTCCTTCTTCGTCTCGCCATCCGAGACCGGGGCAGCCTCGGCAGCAGCCTCAGCCGGGGCGTCAACAGCGGGAGCGCTGACATCGGTGGTCAGCGGCTCCGACGTCTCGACGGCGGGGATCACCGGGGCAGACTCCGAAACAGCCGCGGCATCGACTGCGACATCCTTGGCGGGAGGGGCAGGGGCAGCCTCGGGCTCGGCCTTCTTCTTGGAGAAGCCGAGGTTGCCAAAGATGCTGACACGCTTCGCAGAGGCCGGGCTCTTAACCTCCGGAGCAGGAGCTTCGGCAGCGGCGTCGACGTCGACGTCGGCAGCGGGAGCCTCGACGGCAATGACGGGGATGGTCTCCTCCTCCACCGTCTCGATAGGGGCAGCCGGGGCCTCGTCCTCCTGGACGGTCTCGGGCTCGGCCGGCTTGTCCTCCTTCTTCTCCTCCTTCTTGCCCATGAGACCGAAGATGGAAGTGCGCTTGCGCGAGGCAGAGCGGCGCTCCTTCTTTGGCTCCTCCTTCTTCTCCTCCTTCGGGGCCTCCTCGACGGCGGCAGCAGGCTCGACGGCCTCGGCCTCGGTCTCGGCAGGGGCGGCGGCCTCAACTGGTGCAGCAGCCTCCTCCTTGGGGGCCTCCTTGGGAGCCTCCTTGACAGGCTTCAGAGAGGCAAGAGTGCTCTTGTAGGCCTCGCTCTCAGCAACGGTGGCGGCCAGCTCCTTGGCCTCGGCGATCTTGGTCTTGAGCTGGCTGACCCAGTTGTCACGCTCGGCAGTGGAGCCAGCCTTGAAGATGTGCTTGTGGCCCTTGGAGGTGAGCTGGAACTTGTGAGTGCCGTCGGCAGTCGGCTCAGAGGCATCGGCCTGGTTGGGAACAAGAGTTAGATGATGCATCCCACAAAAATACAGCTCCACTAGCGTCAGGAACATACCAGCTGGATCACGCCATGGGCAGTGGACTTGTCGCCAGCCTTCTCGCCGTAGAGGAGAAGACCCTTGCCGGTCTCCGAGGCCCAAGACACGACGTGGTGGGCGACGTCGGTAGCCTTCTCGCTCTTGACGTATGCGGCCAGGTCCTTGGCACTCATGGACTCGTTGCCGAACCAGAAGAACTTCTTGGTGTAGAGGAAGTTCCTGTCACGTGTTAGCATGGGAACAGTAGCCTGCGTGCAAGGATGTGTGTGGTGGAGAGCTTATACGTACTTGGGGAAGCTGGTGCCCTTAGCCTCAAGGACACCCTCCTCGACGGGCTTGATCTCCTCCTTGACCTCCTCGGCCGGGGCAGCGGCCTCCTCGGCAGCCGGCTCCTCAGCAGCAGCAGCACCAGCCTCCTCGACGGGAGCAGCAGCCTCAGCGACAGCCTCGACAGCAGGGGTCTCGGCAGCGGCCTCGACAGCAGGCGCAGCCTCGGCGGGGGCAGCCTCAACAACGGGGGCCTCGACGGCGGGGACCTCCACGGGCTTCTGTTCCTCGGCCATTGCGAACGAGTTTGTTGTTGTTATGGTCGGAGATGTTGTGATGATGTGATGTTGGTTGCGTGGGCGAAATGAATCGTAGCCGCGCAAGAGTTTTCGGGGTTGGATGGTCTCGAGTGTATCGGGGGTATCGAGGGTATATAAGAGGGTATCTCAACAAAAGCAGCAGGACTAGGAAATGGGGGTATCACAGAGAAAAGAAAGGTATTATTAAGAAGATGAGAGAAAACTCTGCGCCCTTGATTCTGAATGGAAGATTGTCAGGATATAGAGAGAAGAAAGAGAGGGAGGAAAGTAGAAGAAGCAGAAGGAACGAAAGGGGTTTTTTAAAAGCAGGAAGGTGCAGGGGACCAGGGGGAGGGTTGGGAGAGGTGGAGAGTTTCGGTGCTATCTGGCAGAGCAGTTGGCCAGGACGTATGATTGGACGAAAAGGGGCGTGAGAGGAGGGCACATGAACGGTGTGGTCGAACGGTCTGGAAACGTTGGTTTTTGGCAGTGACGGACGAGGCAGCGCATTCCAGTCGCGTCAATGTCGGCCGTACACCGTATTCACGACCACCTCCCACCGTTCTCCGTCCTGCAGAGACTTTCTCCTCTTTGTGCATCTTGGTCTATCGCAATTACTGCTTACGTCCCCGGCCGCTCTCCGTCAAAAGCATGCTCCATGTCATTCTTACCTGCCTTGGTCATTTCGCTTCCCCTCTCTTTTTGCTGACACGCTCTTGCCAGGTATGTCTGCGTCTTACGGAGCACCATGTAAGATATCTTGAGATACCATGTCCAACGCATCTTGCCAGCCGCCGATGAAATTGCCTGGGCAGCAAGAGGGCCCAGGACAAGGATGCGTGGGAAACGGCTTGGGGCGCAAACTCGTATGTGCACGAGTATTGGTTGAGGCCTCATTATTGGCATTTTCTTAGTGCGTGGCAACGACAGGACGCTCTTTTCCGTAAAGAAAGATCGTCTGGAAACGGAAAGAGCCACCCGTGTGCGTCATCCTTCCGTCTGCCCTGCAACGTATTCGTATTGGGATACATCGCCTTAGTTGCCCGTATATTCTCCATGCACTCGTAAAGATATCTTACGAGTACAACGAGTACAAGCATGCACGAGTACTCGTACATAGTAGGGGCCGCCCAACCGCGTCGCCTATCTGAAACTGGCCGACGAACCAGCCCTGGCCAACAGCAGGCCGACGACAGGCCAACAGCAGACCACAAACAACGGCAAGACGGCAAAAAGGAGCGCCTCTGCTCTGGACGACGATGCCCGCAGCGAGGCGTCGAAAAGAAAAAAAAGAAGAAAAAAAAACACACATTTTGATAGAACGCTAAAGACGACAGTAAGATACATGCTGGCGAAGTACCGGCATTTGTGGACCAGACGTGCGAATAGTGCAACCAAAACAAAGATATTAGCGGACAGAGCAGACTCGAAAGCAGGCACGACGCACGCACGGCTGGCCGTGCGTGCTGCAGGCTGTTTGCGGAGTATCGTACTCGTAGCACTGCAGGCGCCATGTGACATCTCCCCCCCCTTCAAGTTTTTTTTTCCTTCTGGCTGTGCCTTTTTTTTTCTTATTCGCACTTTCCTCCTGCGTGCGGGATCAGACCACTTCAACCAAGGTGCACAAAAAACCCTGTGCGAGCGTACGACAGTACCGGCGGTCTCGTTCTTGCCTCAACCAGCAATTTCCAAGAAGAGCAAGTGGAGAAAGTCCCTCCAGCAACGGGTAAGAAGATCCACCCGCCAATAAAATTATCGTTGCGCAACGCTAACATCGCGATCCACAGCAATTAAAGCAAAGAAATAGCGTCCTTCGTGTCAAATAAAAATAAACAAAAAATACATGGTACATGATAGCGTTTCTCACCCCCCCCCCCCCCCAAAAGAAACGGCCGACAAGGCACGAAGAGGACTGCTTCACCACATCAGCGCCTTTCGAGTTCACACCATACTATGTACTCGTACTCTGTACCGCCAGGCCTATACGAGTGGGCGCAGGCTAACAAGACTAGGCCATGTTTTGGGCATGTGGCCACCTGCCGATGATATCCTGTCACCTGTTGCCATGTCGCCTCCTTCCTTTGTCTCGTCATCGCTACGTCTCTTATCGTATTCTATGAGTTACTCGTATCTCAACAAGCAACAGCATCTTCCTCTGACCCAAGAAGTGACCGTATCGGCGACACACTGGCCACCCAACCCAAAGTCTTGGCTTGGCCCGGGCGCATGAGGTGCTCCATCCATCCCTGCTCTCTTCACCGTGCCCCATGACTCTCCTTTTCTTTCCCACTCTGTCCACTTTGTCCCCACCCCCTTTGATCTGTGTGGAGGCTGCTCCGGTGGTGATCCTAACTCATTTCGCCCACCCTGGCGCGTCCAGACCGTCTTATTCTTGGAGGGGGCTCCAGAAGAGGGAACTGAAACTCGCACAACCGACGTATAAAGGTATTTTATCCTACGAGTACTCGTACACCGAGCACTGTTCGCTGTGCAGCCGTGGATTCCGTTGCAATATAAAACCGTCGTCGTACCGCATCGAGACGCCGTTGCAAGATGTTCCGTACAAGTATGATGCCGACCATCACTCTATTTGGGACTTGCTCCTTTTTACTCGTACTTCCTTGCTTCTGCGCCGTCCGTGCCCATGATTGTGCTCCGTTTCTTTTGCTCTCCCCCCCTACGGAGTACTACATAGTATGTAGCCAGGCCAAGGAATCTGGAGTGGGAAAGGGGACGATCGCCCGGTCCCAGTGGATGCAGCCAGCATTAAGGGGACACCGTACTCCGTAGTTTACGATCGTCACGTCCTTGCTACCAACTCCCGTGCACGCAAAGTTACTGAACAATAAGCATTTTGCAGATAAAAAGGGTCTCATTACCCGGAGAGGTTGCAAAGGAGATATGCTTCTTCACTGCACGTACGATGGCAGTCTAAAGGCTGGAGCGTGTGTCGTTTAAAATAGAACCACTGGAGATACATAGTATTGGCATCGCTGCCGAAGATACGTGGGGCTCGATTTTTGCTAAGATCCGGTGATGCTAAAAGAAGTAAGGAGTATGGTCGTGCGTATATCGCAGTATCGTACAGCTGAAGATGGCTACATACTCCGACGAAGACTGCAGTAAGACTGTACTCGTAAGTATTGCTAAGACGCATGGGAACATACCAAAAGCAGTCTTACCGTATTTACATAGTAGTGTCCGCTATTACGGTAAGACTATGTTTCCAACATCATAGACAGCTCTCAGGCATCTTTCTTTCCCGCAGTATATTCTTAGCCAGATGTCAGCCAAAGAATGTCATTCCCACCTACGACATTCTGTCAACTTTCTTAGGGGCGTAGTGTCGAAAGGAAACCCCCGCTACATCGCCTGCTCTGTAGCATCAATGGACCGTCAATAGTAGCGAGCTCTTGAGAGCCAACCTGTCGGCAGAATCAGTGGCAGTCGGGTGCTTCTCTCAATGTCGAGACAACTGCAACAAAATTACGGGGCATTCCATACATCACGTGATGTCTCAGAGTCGCAACAACCCGGACAGGGATTGGCTTATTATTTATGGGTGTGTTTAATAGGCGCCGAATATGGAATGGAGGGGCTAATAACCCCTCCAAATGCCCCCCCCCCCCAGTCACTCTGAAGGGTGCATGGCCGCGTGATCCTGTCTGTCTTCCAAGGACTGCGCATCGTCTCTTCCAGTCGTACGCCGTACATTTGGCCCGGCTTTCGCCGCTGCTATCAATCGGGCCACCCTCCGCGACGATCTGCCCTCCTTGATTGGCCCCCTTGGCAGTTTGCGCATCTCAATAATCTTCACGCCATTCTCGTATATTGCCGATTGCCAATTGCCATTTCCGCAATTTGACCCTCTACGAAAGGCATCTGCCCCTCTAAAACGCCCCTCAGCCCAGCTACTGGCATGACGCCATAGAACTCCTCTACCGGGATGTGTGCCAATTTGCCCTCTTGCTTTGCCATCCTGCGTATCCCCTTGCTCCTGCAAGGAGGTATCTTACATAGTCGAGGGGCTCGTGCCTGTATGGCGTTATGTAAGACATTGTCCAACGCTGCACGAGAGACGGCCCCTTCTTGACCACCCTGTCTCGTTCTTCCTGTCTCCGGCTTCGGACGTCCATCGCATACGGCGGCGTCTCTTATGCATATTGTCTGGCGTGCCTTCGCTGGTAGCAACTAGTGCCACTTTTATCGACAAGCTCTATGCATCCATCCAACTCTTTTTGAATCCTTTAAATCCTGTCCTGTTTTCACGAACGAGCCGTGTCTATCTTTCTATATCGAGGAAACCTGCCCGGTAGGTGCGAAAGTGACAAGCCGGCTGTAAATTGGAAGTTAGACTGTCGGATACTTACTCGTATTGATGTAGCATCTGAGAATGATACATTAGGTCTTATACTATGCATGTTATTTACACAATTTAGCAGTGCTTGTGCTATATAACCTCTTGATCTCGCATTGCAACATTGCATTTCCAACTATCATGCCAGGAAATAATTAGAAAGAATGCCCCAATGCCTTCTAGAACTGCACAAGCTCTTTCCTGCTCGTATCACTACTATGCACATCTATCTACTTCACCAGTGCAAAAGAAGGGTGACAGCGAGAGGGGTCAGATATGCAAAGTAGGGCTGATATCATCGACCGCCCCCTTTTCTGCCCCTCCTCAGCACACCATGCTGCTTTTCCTCGTAGACCAGTTCTCTTCCGTTTGCGCATTGGACCATTTATCACCGTTCCCAGATAAGATTTGTCGTTTCGAGACGGAGAAGCGATCACGCGACGGCATTCCGTTTTGGGGTAATATCTTGGACTAGATCATATTCAAATAGCGTTATGTGCTCTCCTATGCTCGATATACTCGTAATGCTTGATAACTCGCCATAACAGAGTAGCAATTCTTGCGCTCTCATGCTGAAACTCGATCTAATATGTCACGGTGCTGGACTTTGATGTTGTACGTAGATGCACTTGTCGCAACCAAATGCAGCCAGCTGCTGATATCGATCTTTTAGCATATATTCGCCCGTAGATGGGTTGGTCCATATGTAACACGAAGACCAAAGAAACCCAAGTTCGTGGAATCTAACATGAAATAACAATGACTTGGATGTTGAAGCTCCTTTGATATCTCACGCAGTGGCCTCTTTCCCTTGTCGATCTCACCTGTAAAACATTGTTCCGATAGATGCCCAAGAATCAGCACTTTGATTAGGCATACAAGGTTAATTGCACTTCTTTTGCTAAAAACTCAATTGCATTCATACAAACAAACGTCATGCCAAATTTGCATATAGACGTACGGGAAACAGAAGATCGGAGCAGTACTAGCGAACAAAAGCAAAACTTTTCCCAATCCTTCTTATACCCCAACCCCTTCCCATCAGCCTCACACGTCCTGTTGTTCAACCACCTTTTAAGCGTTTCATATACGCCCAAACAAGCCGTGAAGTCCGATGATCTCTTTATGCCACCCTGTCCCTCTATACTGTAAAAAGAAAACATGCTTTGGAGCCGACGAAGCCAGCTTCCGCCTCAATATATGCCACAATAGAGGAGAAAAAGTAGGATGCAAACAGTAAAGCCAAAACTCCCTTTTGTAAATCTGCATTCGACAAGGAAAAAAAACAAACCAACAACGGCAGCTAACCATCCAGTCTATGCACATACTCCGCATCATTGTAGGCTGGTGGGCCGAGCATTATCTTCTAAAAAAAAAACGATGCAGTTGCGAGTCAAATCAACAAGGGTGGAGATGCGCATGATGATAAAGCCATAAGACAAGCCCCCCCCCTCCCCCCAGGAACTATGCACTCCACACAGAGCCTGGAAGTGGGGAGACTTCAATGGGAGGTAGCAAGAGCCTGCTATCACATGTTATATTGGCCAGGAAAGGGGGCTTCTAGAGATGTTGAACGGGGTGATGACGGGGGTATAGGTGAAATAAGAAGAAGACGAGAGCTATTATCCCTGGCCGCTTGTTGCCATAGAAACAAAGAAATTGACCGACGGCGAGCGAAGTATCAGTTCATGGGCTCCTCGCCAATATTTGGCAGGGTCGAGATGCCGCCTAGGTTCAGGTTCATTGGATTCTGGCCGAGAGTTGCGGCCATGGTCGAAAGGAGGTTTTGCTGCTGGGCCAAGAGTTCGGGATCGCAGGCCGGAGAATGTTGCTTGTGCTGCAAGACTGTTAGCTTCCGCGCAAACTAGCTCGATAGGAAGGCAGCTCAAGAGTGCTTACATATTTGAGCCCATTGAGGTTCTTGTAGCGTTTCCCACAGACGTCGCACTTGAAAGGCTTCTCCTTCTCCATGCCAAGAGTGCCAGGGTAGGGAGCCGAAGTCTCTGGGTTGACGATTGAAAACGTGCCATCACCATTCTCATGGAGCTGTTGTGTAGCGTGACCGTGGGCCTTGTGGTACCTAGAATGAACCATGGTTAGCCATGAACTGGAATGCCAAAAGCACGGTAGGGAACAACATACTTCAGGCCGTTTTGATTCTTGTAGGCCTTTTCACATCCGATAACCGGACACCTGTATGGCTTCGGCTCTTCAGGCAGCAAAAAAGCCGCGCTCATCTGCTGCAGAAGCGCCGTGGTGTCCGTGCCTGGCGGGAACTGAGCCTGATCAATATTGAATTGCGCCAGCTGCTGAGCAAGCTGCTGGTTGAGCTGTGGCGTCGAGGTGCCACTGGGGCTATAAAGGCTCTTTGCTGGATCGTTGATGCAGCTAAAGTCAATACCGCCGATGTTATTGGCAAAGCCCATGCCGAAGTTGTTGCCATCGATGTTCATGCTGCCCAGGTTCATCTTCATGGGCATTCCCGGGACTTCATCGTCGTCCATCTCGTCAGGCGATGACTCGTGTGAGAACTGCGCTTGGGAACGTTGAGGAAAGCCTTGCTGGGTAGAGAGTGTAGGTGTATTCACGGACGAGACAGTAGGGTTGTTTGCAAAGCCAAAGTTTGCCGCTGCTGGCGTTGTGGGAGTAGAAGTGCGTAGTGCCTGGTGGGGGCTGTTAAGGCTCAGCTGGGGTCGCTGTTGCCCGAATATCTGTCTCGTTTGCTGGATTGTTCGTTGGTTATCATCCATATCCATGGGGCCAACGGCGTCGTCCATTTCCATATCGCCAACGGCATCCATGTCATCATTCATCTGCGACAGCTGCTGGTGCTTGGGAGCGATTGGGGTAGACTGCTGCTGCTGCTTTTGAGCCTGCTGCTGCTGTTGTGCCGACGGCTGCTGCGACTGTTGCTGCTGCCGGACCAGCTGCTGGAACCCACCAACACCTATGCCGAGGCCGAGGCCGGAACCGTTTGCAGGAGAGACGGTCCGACCTGATTGGCCCATCTGGCCTGCACTTTGCTGCAAAACCTGGAGGCTCGACTGTCCCGTGACACCCATGGTAGATGTAGAGTGTTGGGGAGAGCGTTGATTGGTACCCGGCGTAGCAAACGAGGGACCGCCGCCCATGTGCCGGGAAGAGGAAGGGGTCTGGCGGGTGTGGCTTTCCTCATAGTGTTGCAACAGGTCGTGCATGGTGGGCCAGACGCGGTCACAGCACATGAAATCGCGCATGAAGTTGGCCTCCATTTTTGGAAGATAAGAGGTGGAGTGCAGAGACGGGGATTGGTGTGCTATGTTGGGCGACGTGCCCATTGACACGCCCATCATTCTGGACGAAAGCCATGTCAGACCTCAGTAACTCAAAGAGCATAGCGGTGGATGCGGACCGAGGCGGACGGATACGGAAAGGAAGCGAGGCGCGATTGGGATGGGATTGACAAATGAGGGTGGTGTATCGGTGCAGGTTTGACAGCGCAAAGGTGGACTCACTCATCTCGGATGAAGCTGCTCACTGACAGACCTCCCCAGCTCATGCCGCCTCCCATCAGGCTTCCGGCGAGGCTCTCGCGGCGGTTCTTATTCGGATCGCGATTCGGATTGATCATGGAAATGGGCTTCGGGCCGGCGCTGACAAAAGAGTCCTGCCGGCTGCGGCCCATGGCCGACTCAAAGGAATGTCCGGACGTCATGTCGATGTCCTGGCCGAAAGCGGGTAGAGCGACGATAGAGGGGCCTTCGCTGTTGAGGGCAAGGTCGAGGTCGGGATCAAAACCGACGTGGAGGCGCTGTGGGGATGGAGTGACGGGCACGTCAATCTGAAAAACGTGATGGTCGTCGGTCGAAGTCCAAACGCTGCCCCGGTCGCAAGAAAGAAAGCGATGATGGGTGGGAGAGGGCTGCACGTCGGAAGTATGGGACGATGACGAGGTCGCCAATGTCAGCCGAGGGGCAGTTGAGGTGGGCGAGGAAGGCAAACCGCCGTCACCGTCAATGTGTTTTTTGAATGGGTGGCCCGGAGCGAAGAGAACCTCTTGGGCGTCGTCAGGCGAGGAGGAGTGGGGGGTCGCAGGTTGAGGGGTGGGAGAGAGCGAGAGCGACGACTGAAGCAGAGGGGACGGGGACGAAGAGGATGGGGGGGGAGAGGCGGATGGAGAAGATGAGGGGACTCGGCTGGGAGAGTCAAGAGATACGCGATAACAATTTTTGTATTTATCAGAGGCCGCAGGGTTGGGACTTCTGCGAATGTTGTCGATGACAGCGCGGTGGATATTCTGATGACTGCTGATGCGGCAGCTGCTGGCAGGGGCAGCGGTGGTGGCGACGACGGCCGTCCCACCAGAGACAGAACCTGACACAGAGGCAGCAGATGGCCGAGACGAAGGCGGAACCGGGCTCGAGGGGTTCTCGGTACTTGAGCCAAGCCACTTGAAGGCAGCTTTCATGGCGAAGGGGCTTGTCCTGGGTACTTTCGCAGGTGAGAGCCCTTTCGGTGGGGTCGCCAGAGAGGATGGTCTGGTGGGTACTGTCGAAAGTAGACAAGTGGAAGCGTGTTGAAAAGCGACGGGCTGTGTGGGTGGCGCTTATTGTTGGCAGCAACCTAGAGGGGGGGAGCCGGGGTGTGGGATTAACAATTAAAGAGGGCAAAGAAGTTGGTATGGGAGGCTGCAGACAAGACCGAAAGGGTTAAAATGTCGATGA
This sequence comes from Grosmannia serpens, assembly GCA_029299595.1. Classification (NCBI taxonomy): domain Eukaryota; kingdom Fungi; phylum Ascomycota; class Sordariomycetes; order Ophiostomatales; family Ophiostomataceae; genus Grosmannia; species Grosmannia serpens. Next base: position 45,859 of record JANSMH010000191.1, read on the forward strand.
ATAAGGATATGTCGATAAATAATATGGACAAGAAGAAGCCAGAAAGCGAGTGCGGCGTGGTGGTGATGACGAGATGAGGAGAGGAAGAGGAAGAGGCGAGAGGATACGGCAAATTGGGGCAGGGAATCCGATGCGGCCGAGGTTGGGTTGTCGCGGCAGCGCGGGCAAGAATACGACCGTATTTGCCTCCGAGGAAGGTGCGATGGGGCAAGTCGGCGACCTCGCACACAGACGTCAACAGCGCGGTGCCTGGGTGCGTGGGTTCCTGTTCCTGCGTGTGTGTGTGTGTGTGTGTGTGTGTGTGTGTGAGCGCGTGCTCGTCGCGTGCCTTCCGTATACGGTTTTGGCTGACAGAGTGCGGCAGGGAAGGTGCGGCCGCCTGATTGTATGTAATTGTGAGTGGCCAAATCGAGAGCTGGTGAGATCGTCGATGTGTGCCCGATGCTCGCGGTGGGCGTGTGCGATGTCAACGTGTAGCGTCGCAGCCGTACAGGGCTGAGGGGGTAGTGGAAGAATGAGAGAGAGAGAGAGAGAGATAGAGAGAGGAAAGAGAGGGACAAGAAGGAGGAAGAAGAACGAGGAGGGGACTGGGGCGAGGGGACTGGAGCGAGGGGCGAGGGTATAAGATACAAGGAAGACGGGGAAAAGGAAGAACGAAAGGGAGAATCAAAGTTGATATTTAAGAAGAGACGAGGTGCGTAGGAGAATGAGGAAGAAGGCCTTATTCAAAACGCGGAGGACAATAGCTGCATCAAGGGCGGCACTATTCAGCAAGTGCGGGCTTGATTGTTTCCTAGAGCTGGCGGGAGGGCGACCATTGCGGTCGCGGGTAGTGATGTCGGAGCCAGAAGTAGCTGATATACACAACACAGACGTCACGAGGCAGGCGTGAGATGGATGTGAGAACAAAGCGAAGGAGAGGGCGAGGCAAGGCTTGCGCGATTGTCGGAAGACCAGCTGACAGCGCAAGGAGAGAGAGAGCAATGGCATCAACGACGAGACATGTAGGGTTCTTATTCGGATTGATTTGTTTCCAAGACCAGTCTTTTTTTTCCCCCGAAAGGTTCCTACGAGTGCCACTTTCAAGACTAGCAAGCAAAAACAAAAAAACACACACCAAAATTACAGAGTGAAAAGGGCATCCTTGCGGGAGGAAATCCGAGGTAGGAGAAGAATACATGTTACAAGATGGAGCAAGCCAATGCCACGGTCGACAAATCACATTCGGGCCAAACAGAGACGGACTATTGCATAACGATGCGACCTCCGGTTGGGCGGCTGGGCTGGATCGTCCAGAAACGTGGGACCCAAGACGGCGCGGGCTCAGTGGGAAAAAAAAAAGCGGACTGGAATAAATGGACGGCTAGTGATTACGACAGGGCCTTATTGCCGACATATGCGGGCTTCTGCTATGTAAACTAGTATGGATGGCTAAGATACCAAGGCTGCGTCAAGGCGCCAAGAGCGCTCGCTACGACGCCTGTGTGCCTTTGGGCGCGCAGCGCGTGGAATCTGGGCTGCACATGGCTTACAAAGAACAATGGACAATGGCGTCCATTTTTCCACCTCTCTAGCTCGTCGTCGTCGACGCCTTTGCCCCTCGTCCTCCCTTTGCAGCTTGTGGCTGGGCATCCGGACGGCCTTTGTGTTGTTGCTGCTCTCCAAGGAGGTATGTGGAAAAAACAAGCGAGCTGAGCTCTGGTCGGGCGAGAGCTGGCATGACGAGTTCGTTGTGAGCTGTTTGCGGGCAGCTTTCAGCAGCTTCTGAAGATCTGGGCAGACTACGGCTAGGTTACTAAGACAGTTGGTATCTTATGTAAAATAAGTATCAGCACTACTGGACGACAGCGCGTCAGAGTGCATAATCTGGCGTCCCCCTGCAAGAGTGTGTCGGAGGGCTTCTGATGTGCATGCGATGCCTCCATCCATGTGCGATATCACAGCAGCTATAAAGGCACCAGTGTGGATTGGGTGGGGTACGTCATAGGCAGCAGCACTTTATGGCTGAGACTCGATTTGGCCATGGCTATCTCCAGATGGACTTATCTCAGGGCTGGCCGGCCAGGGAGGCTTGTGACTTATTATCTTGGAAGCAAGGGCGACTGTCCTACATATCTACCCGCAGCTAAGATTAGAGGCGATGGGAGTTCTTGCATCTGGCATCGCATGTTCGTGATCGTGCTTGCATCGAGTTCCAAGATTATTGGGGACAGACCCCCCGGACCCCACGATGATGCCACGCCGCAGGTTTCCCGACAAGAAGCCCACCCGCCTGGCGCGGCACTCTGGTTATTGCAGAACGGCGGGTGATGGAAAAAAAACCAAAATTGCATGCCGGCAAGAGAGAGCCGTCGGCTCGTCCGTCGGCTGCTCACCGCCTTCTTGTCGGCGGCTACATACCCACTCTGACACGAGCCAGCAGCGGAATCATTACGAGAGAAAAGCAGGGAAGGGGAAAAAGAGAGAGAAAAAAAGGCGAATTGGAAACGTGCTATTACGACTAAACGCATGAGCTATTTCCTAATTGGGATCAGGCCGCCGTGACGTCTGCGCACCAGGGGAGAGGATGAGACGGGTGAGACGGGATCACTATTTAAGTCGTGGCCAGTCCCTGCAGAAGAGCGACGCAAACAGCCCAGAGACACGCTGTAGTTTTCCGAGGCGCCGAACTTGGTGCGATTCTCGTTTCGCGACGGAGGAGTCCGTCTTTTCAAACTACATGCCGAGCTTGGGCCGTGTCTGACATGTAGAAGTGCTTTGCCAGAGAGCGACGAAAAAGAGTCGTAGGGTCACGCGACAGTCTTTATGGGAGTTTCCGGGAGGGGGGGCGCAAAGCGGATTTGGTAATCAACAAGCTGTTCTGGTTGATCCGCGGAAAAGGGCAGGTCGCAGACGCAGAGGGGTTTGGGCCCTGAAATAATGGCACCACGCCTGGGGCGGGGGGGGGGGTCCTTGTTTATGGTGCATACAGCGGTGTATTCAGGCGCTGCGGACCAGGAACTCTTCTTTGCCGGTGGTTCGGTTAGTGGGCTGAACGGCACCGGCCGAACATCGGGATTTGAATTGCTGCTGCCTTGGCTCATTCGGAAAACGTCCTAGGCGGGTCGGGAGTGAGACGAGCTGGCCACGACATGAGCCGTCCTTTTGGGGGGGGAGGGGGAGGGGGGATATTGTCATTGTGTATTGGCACGGCAGAGATATAAGAACAGCCCGGATTCATCCCATTCCCTCGTGGAAGCCAAGCCGAGCATCAACTACGAGTTAGCACGACAACGACGGGGGGCTGACTCATCCGAAGGCACTAACTACTGCGCCAAAAAGACGCAAATCGTCAGACCACTTTCGAGAACGGCGTCACTGTAAAAAAACTGGGAAAGACTCCGGCTGCCCACGGCAACGCGCGCACCTTTGCTCGCATTTCTCTGCATCCTCGCACGCTCAGGCACAGGCAGACACGATGAAGATTGTGACGGAGGACGAGGCCAGGGCGCACTACAATGTGGTGATCAAGGACGGCATCATTGGCGGGGCGCTCGGGCTGACGTTTGGGCTGGCGGGGGTGCTGGGCGCCTCGCGGCGGTATGCGGCGTTCCGAGGGCTGACGCTGCCGTTCCGGACGTTCCTGGTGTCGTCGGCGACGACGGCGGGCGCGGTGATCATGGCGGAGCGCGGCAGCATCCGGTTTGCGCGGTCGCGCGACCCCATGTACGGCTACAAGGACGAGTCGCAGCGCGAGCTGGCGGCGGCGCGCGGGGCGGAGACGGGCGGGGCGCGGGCGCTGGACTGGGCGCGGCAGCACCGCTACACGATCGTGTTGAGCAGCTGGGCGGCGTCGATCGGGCTGGCGCTGGTCATGGTGGGCCGCAACCGGTACCTGACGACGTCGCAGAAGCTGGTGCAGGCGCGCATGTACGCCCAGGGGCTGACGCTGGCCGTGCTGCTGGCCACGGCCACGCTGGAGGTGGCCGACGCCAAGAACGGCACCGGCCACTGGGAGACGGTCAAGGTGCTGGACCCCGACGATCCCGAGCACAAGCACCTGATCGAGAAGCGCATCCACAAGGAGGAGTACGAGGGCCAGGACCTGTGGATGGGTGAGTTTGTGCCTGTGTTGTCTTGTTGTTCTCTCCCAGTCCATCATGCTGACCTTCCCCCCCCCCCCCCCCCCCCCCCCCCCCCCCCCCCGCCCCCCCGACGCCGCCGAGCTTCAAAGCACTCGACAGGTGAGACAAACAAACAGAAGA
>JANSMH010000192.1:0-50017 GCA_029299595.1 Grosmannia serpens
TAAAGCGCTGCTTAAATAAGCTAAAAGATTTAAATAACGCTATTTTTAAAACGTTTTAAATCCTAATAATAAAGAGATAAAAAAATGTATATTAACAATTGGTTAAATAATTAAACTATACGCTTTAACTATTTTTTAGTTGCGTTTTAATCTTTTTAACGTTTTTATAGTTGTTAGGTTAGTAATAGTTTTTTAATTATAAATAGTATTTTAAATATAAATTAGAAGGCTATATAAACTAAGCGTATATATAAATTCCTTAAGCGTATAAAACAAACAAACTATATAATAATAAAGATAACAATAAAGATCTTAAAGCTTATTAAAATATTTAAATAATTTAAAAGATTTATTAAGCTAAAAAGAAATAAAAAAAGAACCTGTATATATAAAAACTACAATCTTTAATATTTAAATAGCCTTCCTTTCTTATAGATTTTTAATAATTAATCTAAGTATTTACTTAATTATTTACTTAAATAGGCTACGCTGCTTAATAACATACTAAAAATTTATATATACAATAAGACAAACAATAAAACAACTAAACAAATTTTTAATATAGTATAGTTAACAGCCTTAACTTTTTTTACTTATATAAACCCTTAACAACACTATAGTTTATTACTAAGGGATAGTAGTGTTTATTATATAAAACCCTAACTTAAAGGGGTTAAAAGTAAAAAGAAAGCTATTATAACGCTTTAAAATAAAAGCAAGCTTTAAAAAGTAAAAAGTATATATAAAGCGCACATAAGAAGTATACACAATATATATAGCTAGTACTAGCTATTAAATACTAAAGGTAGCATAATAGCACAAGCTACGCCTACATATAAACCTATATAATACCTAGCACTAGCGCATCCTCTACACACTATATACGTAGTATTATAACCTAATCCTAAGACACAGCCTAAACAAAAACCAAGCGGTCTAAAAAGGCAAAACGAAAGGAATACACCAGCTAAACAAGCACACAAGCTAAGCAAGCACACAAATCATACATGTACACAAATCAAGCGTGTACACAAATCTAACGTGTATATAAATCCTTTATACACACAACTAACGGGTTATATAACAATAAGGACAAAGATAAGGATTGTAGGATTATAAGGTGCGATTTAGCGATTTAGGATTGTAGGACTATAAAGTGCGATTTATTAAGCTAGGAAGAGATAGGAAAAAGAATTTATATATATAAGACTATAATCTTTACAACTTAAATAGCTTTTTTTTATAGCTTTTTAATAATTAATTTAAGTATTTACTTAATTACTTATTTAAATAGGCTAAGCTGCTTAATAATATACTAAAGACTTATATGTGTAATATAATAAACAATAATTAAATAACTTTTATTATAGTATAGTTAATAGCCTTAATTTTTTTACTTATATAAACTATTAATAATACTATGGTTTATTACTAAGGAATAGTGGTGTTTATTATATGTAGGGGGTGTGCTTTTTAATAAAAGCTGCCTTTTATACTTTTTTTAAGTATAAAGGTAAGAGTTAGCTATTAAATAAGACTTTTACTTTTTATTATTATTAAAATACCTTTTTTTTAGCTTAACTTACTTAGTTTAACTAAGTATACTTTTAATAAATAATAATTTAAGTAATAATTTAAAACTTAATTTAAATATTAATTTAAACCTTATTTTATTTATTTAAAAGTATACTTTAAAAAAAAGTTAAAAAGTAAGTTATTAAACTATTTAACTTATTAATAACGTAAACTAAATTATTATAATATTTAAAAAGTTATACTTTTAATACTTTATTTTAAGCATTTTAGCTAGGTATTACCTAGTTATTCTAGCTATGTTAACTGCTATTAAAAGCGTTTTTTCTATTAGTAATAACATTTTTACTAAACTTAGAAATAAGCTGCTTTTAGATATGGTTAAAAAGGTTATTTTATTAAAAAGCTAGAGGATTAAAGACTTAAATGAATTAGAAATAGAATTAAGGCTTAATAAAGAAGAGGAAAAGAGTTAATAGCTTAGTTTATTACTAAGTTAGTTAGTTAGTTAATGGTTTTATTTACTTAAGGTTATTTTAAAAATAACTATAAATAGTAAGTACTATTAGTATTAGTAGTACTAGTGTACTAATTTACCAACCCTGCCGGATATATAGAAGGAAGGAAACTAATGCAGAAACAGTTTGGATATGTTTCCTAATTAGGGCTAGTGTGGTAAAAAAGGCGGTGAACTGATTAGGACAGAACTTTTGCTAGGGACCTTTGTATCCTTTGATCCAGTCTTATAATATTTATAAATCTATTTCAAACGTAAAAAAACGATGAATACGTAACCACTCTAACCTTTAGACATGGCATTACCTTACGTTTTACCCAACTCAGACAACTTTTTGGGCGTAGCCCTTGTCGTCAACAGAAACCGCGAAGGGCCGCGTTTTGTTTTTCACTATCCTAGTCGCATCTACTCTAGGAGAGAATCTGGCCTTGGACAGAGGAAAGATGAGGATGCTTTCGCCGATGGGGCACTAGTACCTACAAGAAAAGGTGATATCGACTTTGATCCCAACTCCGACGAGTTAGCACGATGGAACCACGACGATCATCTTGCAACAAATAGTGGCACGCAGTACGTCCCTTGGGAGTATGTTGCTGGTGCTCCCACCAAGGCCCTGGAAGGAATTTTGACACCGCCGCGCGCTTTCCACAAGAAGCGTTTCCAGATTTTTCTCGATTCCGTTTACTTTGTGTCTTACCCTATACATGTGCCAGAGGGTGGTTTCTGGGACAGAGAGAAGAGCAAAAAAGGACGGGCTCGCAAGGTGAGGGAATCCTCTGCATGGACTGGAAACGCCAAATACGAAGAACGGCCTTCGCACGATGGCAATACTGGCGAGGGGAAGGAAGAAAAGGTCAGCTCAATGACTATGTTCAACCTCGTGTTTATTTTTAACCCCAAGCGACATGAAGCAAACGAGCTTCTTGACATTATGTACACACATGTTGTCCGGGAGGTGAACAAAGTATACAAATATTGCCAGGAAAGTGGCGATTTTGTATGGCAGGAGTGCAAGAAGGTCATACAGCTCAAGGACAGAGCCAGAGAAAATAGTATGTTCTTTTTGATGCCTTCTGCCTTCTGCCGTTCAACTGGCTGGTGTGCACTTGGTGCGATCAATACACCGACCTTGTAGTGCACAGTTATACTAAAAGACAAAACAGAAACAAAGATGAGCGTCCTCTGGGAGCAAATCTTGACGGCGTCTTCTTTGGCAGCGTCAATGAGAGACATATATGAGGCTATATGCCGTAACAAGATAGCGGTTCTTGAGCTGAGTCTCGGCAAGGGTTCTGTCGGACATTCTGTTCAAATCCCCATACCGTTTTATGTAGCAGATGTGCAGCCAGCCGGGTTCGAGGCTGCTCGGAGCCTCTGGCTCACGACAGCCAACTCAGTTTCCGGTTATGATATGCTTGGTGGTTTAGCTGCATTCGACAAGTGTACCGCGCTTCTACTGACCGATGACGACGACAAAAGGATCATTGCAGAGCTCCAGGCCCGCAGAGATAAAGCAGCCACGGCCATGATCGAGCTTGTCAAAGCTGCCAAGCCCACGCTTTCGTATGCATTTCCTGTATTTCCTGGCGATATGGTCTCTCCGCTGGTAGATACGAGCAAAAGAGTTCTTGACTGACTTTCTCCCGGGGCACACAAAAGCTTCTATCAGATCGCCCAGCTCCCAGAAACTATCCTTACTATCCAGCAAGTGCGTGCTTATGCGCAGCATTTCATATACTGGCGACGGGCGATGGCCGTACCGCCTATTCATGCCCGAGATGTGTATGTGCTCTCGCCGAACTGTGACTTAGGAAATCTCAGCCGCGCGAGCGCAGCTTTCGCTCAGACCTTTCCCTTCGCGCCACCAATGTCAGACTTGCTTGCCAGCTTATCAACAGCTCCACGACCGTACAAGTCGTTTTGCCCTACAAAGAGCCTCCGGCCAGCATACCTGCGAATCTTGGCATGGCTGATCCGCGGGGGTTGGGTATGTCAGATATGTACCTTTGCGTACGTGGTTGTGTGGCCAGAAGTCCAGTACGAGGTCGAGTACAGCTTAGAATCAGAAGCTCTCGCCCGAATTAAAAAGGCGCGCCAGGGAGATAGCAACGGAAAAGGGGGGCGAGAGCATATTAGCCTCGCCACGGATGCCAATCAGAGAGCTGGCGATGCGTCTGATGGCAATGATGGGGACGGGGACAGTTCATCAATCGCATCGCATGCCTTGTCTTTGTCGCCGTCCTCCGCCAAAAGCCAAAATAGAGATGCTGTTGGAGGCGATAGTCGACCACGGCCATCGGCTGCTGAACATGCGGCTGAAAGGGCAAGGCAGCAGCGAATTGCCGAGAAGGCGGCGCGCGACCTAGCAGAGAGGGCCACCATCCATGCGCGAAAGCCGGTGCCAACCCGTACAGAGCATCCATCGGTGAATGATGCGGTGCACTTGGTGGGGATGCTACCCTACATCATCATAGACGCCAGCAAACCCGCGGGTCGTGAGAGCCTCTACCTCAGTGCCATCGAGACACGTCTACGTTCTCGGCGTATAGCACCGCCACCAGCAAGCAAGAAGGATGGAAACACCACGACCTCCTCTGCACAAACTATGCGCGTGCTATCGGACGAACGAACATGTCATGGCGATGAAACTACCGCGTGGAACGGGCGTGTCGCAGATATGTGGCCTGTATTTTGGAAATACTTTAACGGCCGTTCGGCGCTGGAGAGAATTCCACTTCTCGAGGATATGAAGAGGAAAGAGGTATGGAACTTCTTGTCTGCCATGAGCGAGTTTTTGCTCTGTGTACGCCACTGGTGAAGGCTTTCAGATGGCTTTGATTACATGTTATCCACAACGCATCCTTAGACGCAAAATGGAACAGATTGACCCAAGCCATACTCAATAGTGTTCAGGTTCAAGTTAGCGAATATATCTGGCACTGCTCCTTTGTTTGGCGCCGAGTAGCACTCGGCCATATGCTATTCATTGTATCCAGAAACCCCGACCAAAACGACCGCAGAATGCAAAGTAGGAGTAAAGGTGCCAAGACATAAACAGTATATCTTAAAGACACCCCCCCACTCCGAGTTGAACCCAGTCGCCGAGTTCGATAGATAATATATTAGGAAAGTCAATAGACACGGGAAAAAGACGCATCAACAACACACGGAACATGAAAAAGACGACCAGACGCGAGTGATCAAGCTGTGAAGCCCGAGAAGCAGATGAAACTGGCTGGCGATATTCTAAGGGCTCGTTCCGCACAAATGAAAGTACAGGGTAAGAAACATTAGATACCCAGGAACCCAAACGCCTTGAAGGCAGGAAACAAGACAGTAGATAGAAGGGGGCAATGTCCACCCACGCCCCTTTGATCATGGAAAAGAAGAGAAAAGGGTTAGTCAAAAGGCTGCACGAAAACAGGCGACATTCAGAGGGTGTGATGAAAACTGGCTGCACGGAGAAATAATAGGATGAAAGGAGAAGGGAGGCAGAAGCAACACTGGAAAGTGGACAAATTATGAAGAATCAGTTCAGGTGAGATCCATGAACTCGTCCTCCTCTTTGAATTCCATATCGCCATTCTCGTCGTCGTCAGCCCAAAAGTCACCCTGCTCCGCAAAAGTACGAGCCGCAGCGTCAGTGCTAATGCCGGTGTCCATAGATATCCCTTCAGCCCGACTTGAGCCATCCAAAGGATCGCCTTTGTAATCAGTGTAATCGGGCACCCGCAGGCCGGAGCCATTTGTGCGAGAATAAGTGAGGTGCTTCTTCTCTCCCTCTGCGTCAGGATTGCGCATAGCGGTCATTAGCTCAGACGTCATGCGGCGCTCATCGTCAGTGATGGAGAAGGGCATAGGTTCGCCGCGGTCGTTGAAGAACTCGATCAGTTCCTCCTGACGTGACATGTATTTGTCTAATAACCACATGAGATCGCGGCACCAGCTCACCGCCCCATTGAGGATATCACCCTTATTGGGGCCTTTGTCTTTCTCCTCAACGGGCAGACCAGTTGTGATATTTCCAGCCGTACTACCAGCCGCGCGTCTTGCGCCAGGGCCAGCAAGCCCAGACGTTGCCTGTGACGGGTTGGAAAGGCCTGTGAGGGTGGGTGACAGAGGCGTGCCAGTTGTGATGAGCTTCTTGATCTTCTCGTCGTCTAGCCGGTGGCTTGGGACAAGTTTGCTTAGATCCTGTATACGTTCATTGATGTTGTCACGACGACGGCGCTCAACTAGATTGTGCGATTCCCTCCGCCGCTTTCTCTTTGCCTCCTGCGAGGTGTTCATGGGCGTACCCAGCTTTGCTGGCATGGATGTTCCGCCCTTCAGAAGCAGCTCATTGATCTGTGCGCTATGAAGTCCACCGGGTTGCATAGGGGAAGAGAAGCCAGAGCCGGGGAAAGATGACAAGCTGTTTGGAGTTTGAGCCCATTGGCCGGAATGTGACTTTTCGTGGTTTGAGCCGTTTGTCCGGATTGGCTGCGGGGAGCCAACGAACGAGTCGGACGAGGCAGGGGGGATGGTAGTGACGACAGAAGCCGTTTTGGCCGCCATGGGGCTCCGTGCTGTGGCATTCTTGCGAGGCATAGATTGGGACATGCGAGAGCGGGACTTGAGGAATGCTGCGTCAGACCCATCGTTTGCAAAGTCCGAGGCGGCGAGCGGCGAGCCAGCAAAGGCGCCACCAGGCGACTGGAGAGAGCCAAAGGCCTGCGAGTGCTGCACGGCGCGGTATTGGCCCATGCTGCTTACAAAAGGGCTGTGTAGAGGGTCGCCCTCGGGTGTATTTGAGAAGCCGTTCATGCGTGAATGATCGAGCGGGAGGCTATGCTGGGGGGAAAACATTGCCTGCGCGTAGGCCCCAGTCATACTGAGATTGGACAAGCTGGAAAAGTCATGGCCACCAGTGGACATACCGGACTGGGCACCGGTTGGACTGGCCAGGGTGTCGAACAGATCGTCGTCAGAGATGAGGGCTGATCCGCTAGAGAAGCCGGCCCCGTGGGTATTCTGATTGGAGCCAAAGTTGCCCTGGAAAGACGGGTTGAAGGCACCTCCCATGGCCAGGTCGTCGGGATTGAGGTTCGTGCCACCACCACCCATCTGGCCGAAACCGTGTTGTGCCATTGCGAGTCGGACGGTTGTGTGAGCAGAGGTAGATGTGCTTTGTTCTCGCTTCAAAGATCTATACGTTTAACAGGCGGGGATGAGCTAGAGTAAAAGACGGCGTTGGTAGTTAGCACTGATGTCCTGTGGTGCATCGCTGTTACTGGTGCTGATGCGGGTAGAGGCCGTCCCACCAGTGCATGAAGAAATAAATGTGCGGTGAGTAGAAACGAGCCGGTGACTAGTGGGGGTCGATAAGTGCCTCAGTTAGAACATCTGGGCAGGTGACGATTCAGTAAACGAGGATATCCATCAAACAAGAACAATGGAAGGAGGAGGTAGGAGGGGGGGTCTCGGGTGCAAGAGACGGGAGGTTTATTGCATACTCGTACTCGATTCGAGATTGTTGCTCTGTGTGGCAGAGCATATGGATCGGTCTCTTGGTGATTGTGGGCAGGGGTCGACTTTGAACTGGTTACGTAGGAGATAGGGAGTAGAGCTAACCTATATATGGAAACGAGCCGTTTAGCAGTCTTGAGCTGGAATGCGACAAAGAGCGTTGCGGGGAGGGAACGAAGGAAAATATTATAGATGCGGGGAGGGGGGAGAGGGGTATAGGAGTAGGACCATCCCATCGCTTGGGCCCATATTATGCCTATAACCAGTATTTTGGTATATGTGCGACAAACAAACAACCTACCAAGCGGCGCGACAAAGAGACAGTCGAGTAGGCTAATTGATTCGGAGTGGTTTGGAGAGACTATCGCTGTATTACAAAAAGGCCTTAGGAAATTTCGAGTCGGCTTTCTGCCCGGACAAATTATCAAGTGAAGCGTAAGGAAAAGCGAGTCGGTATCGCGATTCGGAGAGTATGGAAAGCGGGACCAGAGGGGGGGCAGGATAAATTATTCCTGGGCAGAGAGATAGATATGATGAATTTCGATAACTGTCGATGCCTGAGGGGTTACAGAAAAGAGTGCATTGATAATAAGATGCTACTGCTCCGAACTGGTTGAGAGAGACTATTGAGACAATCAATGGATGCGAAGCCCGCCTCGTTAGGCCGATGCGTGGATTTGGCGATAACTCGAACGAGTAGTTAAAACACAGTGTGGGGCCAGGACGACTGCTCTAATGGAAACTGTATGATGAAAGCTGTAGATAAAAGATAGATTGGAAAATTGGCAAAGTGCGAAAGGGGGCGACACTATATATCCGTGTCCCGCTGCCAGCCTTCTCGGAGGGCTTGCCAGGCTTCCAGGTCCTATGACGCTGGCCTAGCCGGAAAGGAATAAATGGTCTGGAAGGTGGGAATGAGAAGGGCTAGGCAGAGGCAGGGCAGACGACTAGACAACCTGTGCGGCGAGAGCGGTTGTCTCAGACTTTTTCACCTAGATGGGCCGCGTGCTATTAACCAGACCCATTTTCTGACTCGAAAACCTAACTCAAGTGAGACATGAGTGGGCACCAAGACAAATCATCCATTGCCAGCCTTGGCTTCAGCCTTCCGACGCTGCGCCACAACGTCTTCAAGAAGCCGGATAATTTGTTCGATAATGGTTAGTCCCGCAGTAGGCGAATCATGAACGAGACACATGATGACCAATCAGAGAATGTCTTCCAGGCCGAATAATGAGGGTGGGACCTATCATGTGCCGACCTCCTTTTCCTCTTCAGTCGCCTCTTTCTAGTTGGGTTTCTAATAACAGGCAGCCATAATTTCGAACACGTACGTGCCAACTCCTTCCTGAAAGGAATAGACATATAATTTTCTGGTAGCCCCCGGAGAAACCCGGTCTTGATTGTTCTTCTTCAACTCGTCGCTAATCTCGAAACTCTTTGTACGGCAGGCATTCGAGAACAAAAACCGATGTTGGCTACTCGCCAAAGGGTTTGGGAGGCACCACGAATTCTAAATCGAAACCAGTTCCACACACAATTTTCCAACACTTCTGCCGCATTCCGTGCTTTCTAACTTTTGGGGCACACACCACTACTACCTACACCCTCATCCACACCCTACACCCACTTCTGCTTTGCTCGGTTCTGCGCATGACGGCCTTCGGCCAAATCTTGGCGTTTTGACCGAACACTTGCTGTCACCGACAAACGGTCACCAGGCACACATTTGTCTGCTATCTTAACTCCTGTATTGTCCTATTTTAAAATCTCCCGGTGAAGTCCGGATCAGGACGCAATGGCTTCACAGTCATTCAGAGACTCCCTCAACTCACTGGGCTGGTCACGCCGCGATGCCAACCTCCCCGTGAACACCTCGCGGCAGTCGGGGTTTTTATCGTCCCTCGAATCCTGGAATCCCTTTGGGGACAGAGGCTATGTTCAGCTTCCCACAACTGAAAGTGCTGGCGCCCCCTTGCCAGCTCCGTCCCGTCGCGAAGAGGAGGAGGGCTGGTTTGCACGTAAGCCAATACCCCCATATCGTCCCCTTATAGCTACAGGTCACAGTCGGCTAGAAGACAGGTGTGCCTGGATATTGCATGCACATTTTTTTGTGGCACGTACCCAGCAGACCTATACACAAATGAAAACACTCACTGTCTTGCACCTTCGACGGGGCAGGTCACCGAATATACCTGAGGCTAACAATTGGACTGTCGGCCGCGGTTCAGTGAGCAGATGGGATCGGCTCTTGATTTTTTCGGGCTGCAATCTTGGCGCTCTAGCTTGCTTTACGATCTGCTTTGCTCTCTTTCCGATCGTGGCCACTCGCCCACGCAAGTTTGTTATTTTGTGAGCTCCCACCCACTATTGCCCATTCATGGACTTTGATTAACCAGCAATCAGGTGGACCCTCGGATCTATGCTGTTCTTGTCGTCATTTGCCGCTGTGATGGGCCCATGGACGTATGTCCAACACTTGGCATCAACGCCGAGGCTGCCTTTCACTGCTGCTTACTTTGGTTCTATCGGGTTGACTCTATACTTCTCTATTGGGGTAAGTCGGCTGCTGCCAAACATGAGCCGTCCATCCCTAGTGCTCTTTCATTGCCTGCATATTAATTATGTACTCTATTTAGCTACACAGCACGACCCTGACTCTCATTTCCGCCATCGCGCAGTTGGCCTGCCTCCTGTGGTACTTGATTAGCTATTTTCCGATGGGGTCAAGCGGACTACGTCTTGCTACGACCTTTGGGGCCCGGCGAGCTGCCGCTTGGATGTCGAGCTAGGACCCTGTACGTGGCAGTACCGAGAGATCCATGTCTGAATAAGTGCGACTGGCGAAACATCGGCTTCAGGCATGTCGTGAGGAGTTCTTTGTTTCCGACAGCCTGCGCTGCCTGCCGTACATTTATACTTGTGCCAATGTGACATACGAGAATAGCACATTTCGCTGGGCGCCTGTTCTTGTGGCATGCAATGGCCGCGACTATACTGTTATCTTTCGATGCGCCACGCGTGACGGCTATACGGCCGTACGTAGAGCCATATTTAGCTGCCTGTTTTGGAGTATTAGGCGCTGCGCATGCAAGCTCTTATAGGGTGTGGGCGGCGGGCCAGGCCCTAGTACTCGTAGGGAAGAATCAGCCAAAACGGTACTGTATTAAAACGACACCGGCCCATTACAAATGCCAGAGGCTTGGCGCAAAAGAACAAGCAGAGACATAGGCAGCACGGCGCATTGCAGTGGGATAGCGATGCACTGCACTTTGTTGGCTTTGCTGGGGCCATTTCTTCGGCAGGCTGTAAGTTACCTGGCCAGCAGGTCGCATCCGATTGGTCTGAAGACCTCGCACCGCTAAAACATATTACCGAGTCGGGAGCCTATTACTATATACACCAACCAGAGATTCAATGTATCTTACTGTAAGTAAGATACCACAGTAATTACACACACAGCACTGAGCCACTGAGATGCGCTGAGTGGCCTGTTTGCCCTCCGCAAATTAAGCTGCTGCTGTCCATCAGCACAACCCACTACTACTCACTCATCATCGACCCGTTTTAAAAAAAAAAATTTGTCTTCACACAAAATCTTCTCTTCCCTCCACTTCCTTTTTGTGTTGTGCGAAGAACACACCTAACCCCTCCCATCCCAAAGGGCTCTCTTCCCTCCACCCCCTCTCTTTCCTCGTCCTTTTTCTCTACTATACTTCTGCGAGACTCTCAGCTAGAACAAAACCGGCAGGCGACATCGCACCTCTTTTCGGAACACTGCACTTCTTCTACCAAACGCCGATTTCTTTACATTTACCGGTTGTAATTGTCTCTATTCGTCATATTCATATCATCTGTGTTCGAACTCAACGTGGCCCAAAGTCTCCGGGCCATTCACATACCCAGTCTACGCATTCCCGCCTAACTAGGTCATCGATATTCGTCGTACCCAGCACTTGATACTCCGGGGTCTCCGGCCATTGATTTGCTTTCGATTCACCCTGGTCCCTCGTTTGCCTCTCTCCCAATAGAAAACGACACGTCCTCCACAGCGACCCTTCCCGATTCGGACTCAGATTGATGCGTGTTGACACCTTTTCTGTGTGGCGTACTGGTCGGAATATTAAGGAACGGGAGATACAGGAATAGCTGTTTTTGCTTTACAAAAGCGCCAGCTATACAAAAGCAGAAACGCACCATTTGTTTTCTGCCGCACCGGGCACTTTGTCTTCGGCATCCTCTCATTTTTGTTTCCCGCTTCGTTTCACCCCTTTCTCGGATACGCCATTCTCTTTATCTGGACAATAACGTCTCCTATATCATTGTCCTCTCACGTGTCCAACATTTTTGGCCACTTAAAAAAATCACTTCTACGCTGCGCTGCTAAAACAAAGGCAGGCCACCCTCATCGGAATATATCAGAGCCTGTCACATTTTGCCTTGCCAACACAACGGCACCGAGAAGACTCCACCAAAAGCTCGCCGGTCCCCTCACCCAAATTGAATAGCATCTGTCACTTAAACGGGCAGCTTGGCGGCCACGCCACCAATCGTTATTTAGAGACTTTCAGATCCTAAAGGCAAAGTGTCCGCGGGTGGTGGACAATCCTGGTTCCCATTCCCGGTGCGGCCACTTCAAGCAAGGACTGCGCTGTTCTTGACTTGGTTTGACAGAATTCGCTACCATCGGTTGAACACACGACGGCGGTGCTCTACCCTACAACTCCGGAAGTCATGTCGGCTACAGGCTTCTCTTATGCTCAGGCCGCCCGCGGCCAGACGGCACCGCTAGTAACCACACCGGTTGCTAGCTCAACAACTCTATCACCAATGACCACAGAGGACTATGAGAATTTTGGCTCCACAACGATTCCCGACACAGGAACCGGCTTGGTACTGTGTGCCACAACTGACGCAAGCAAGTTAGCATCTTCTGAATCCGGATCTGGATCACGAAAAGTTGATTCCGACGCGGGTTCTGCAACCGACTCTGCTACATTGATAGGCACGCTTGCCGAATCGACGTCCAATCTTTCACTCGATGACGTTTCTGCTCACGTCACTACAAGCTTCAAAAATGGTCATGTTTCGGCTCTTGCAACGCGGTCGTCCTCGTCCGATGATAGCGCCAGAAAAGGCCGGAAAGGCAAAGCTGCAAATACGACTAGCAAGGATGCAGATCTACTATCTCTGGACGATATAGAGAAGGACCAGGAGGCCGTGAGGGTCATTCTGTCTCCCGCGCCTGTACCCGTCAAGAATATATGGGATGAGAGGCGACGTGAGCTTGCTGCCAAGTCGAAGCAAATCCCTATCGCTCCTTCTCAGTCGGATTCGTCTGTAACAGCCACGGGTGTTCTGGATGCTATTTGCGGAACTATGAAGTCCAAGGATCCGAAAAACAGCAGCGCTCCGCCAACTGACCACGAAACTAGCACGGAGACGAGTGGTTCTTCGACCACAACCAAGCCACAACCAAGGCGCCTAAGCGAGACTTCACGCACGGATCCAACACGACGCAACGGTTCCCGGCTGAGCAGGGTGGTAGATAAGGATGCTAAGAACCCCCCGGGGCGTAGCGTTTTGCCATTCGTTCAAGATACAACCCTCTGGCCTACCCCAGAGTCTGCCGCTGTGACCGAAGATCCAAAGACGAAGGGCCTCACTGAGAAGGGGGATAGGATAGATAACGGTGACAAAGACAATCAGGAGGAAGGGACTCTTGCAAAGTCCCGTAGGAAGGGAGCTTGGGTCACACTGGATTTTGTTCCTACTGTGAACTTCCAGACGCCTCTCCCTAACGCTCGTGGCTCAAAGCCAAAGACTGGAACTCGCGGTGGCCGCGATTCTTCTTCCAGAGGAGCTTACAGCGGAGTTACAAATGGCCCCACCGAGAAAATGCTTCCTGCGACCAGTTCGCTCGTGGACAAATCTGCGCCAGAATTTCGCGACCGGCCAAGGGAAGCAAACGGTTCAGCAACCACGACGCGACCCCACATTCACTCATCCAATCCTGCCAAGCGCTTCTCGATAGACTCTACCCATACCCGAGAGACACGAAAGGCATTGACAGTTGCCGATCACGTCAGACCGAAAGATGCAGTGTCCAACTATTTGGGGGTAAGCTAGTCTAACCCTGTCTTATATCAAGTCGTCCCATGGATCTAACACGCCGATTTTCTTCGGATCAGCTTCCGGTGAGAGCAGACTTTGTTCCAAAAGGAAATTATATCGAGGGTGTGAATGGCGACGCAGGCAGTCACGATCACGTAGTCCATCCAGTCCAGTCCGACAAGCGATTTGCAACTGCCAAAAATATCGACCACCATGCATCTTCTCCAAAGGAGAACGGGGGCGCACAGCCAAAGGAGCAAGGGACAGCTGCACGAGAGCGAACAGACGCGAGAGGTGAGCGCTCTGGCCGGGGCGGATATCGCGGTGGCCGGGGCGGACACGCAAGCAGCGCTTCCCAGGGTCACCATTTTTCTCGCCCTGCATATCAACCAAATGGGCAGAGGGCTGCATCAAACGGTGCAGTATACAGTAGCAATGGCTCTTCTTTGCCACCATCAGCTGTTCCTTTCAACCCATCGCCACAGCATTACTCCTTCGGACACGCAAGTAACGCGTCGCGGTCTAGTAGGACGTCTGGGCGAGCGCAGTCTGTATCACAAGTCCCGACATTTTCTAGTCGCTCGCAAAACGGGGTGGCGAGCACCAGTCGGCCCCATAGCCATGCAGCACAAATGGTGGGCGCTCCTACGGAGTTCCAAATGCAACAACCCTACCCATTCTCGACATATCCGCATATGGAAACTGAGCATTTCCAAGCTCTGGTTAAGCAACTAGAGTATTACTTCTCGCTGGAAAATCTCTGCAAGGATATGTTTCTTCGCAGAAAGATGGATGGGCAGGGCTTTGTTCCACTGCCAGTTGTCTCGGGCTTCAGGCGGATGGCGGAACTTGCACCGGCTGTCGACTTCATTCGCGCTGCTTGCGAACATTCTGAGAAACTTGACTACATCGTTGACAAGGATCAGAACGAGCTGGTACGGTCACGCGCCGAGTGGAGGAAATTCATTTTGCCGACAGAGCAGAGAATGGAGGAGGCACGCGGCCCCGGCCCGGATTTGAGAACTGTCCATTTTCGCTCGCTTCACAGCAGACCACAGCAACCACAGCAGGCATATTTTCCAGCCGTTTTTGCAACCGGGTATCCACCTACAGCCCAGGCGTTGTTCCCAGCACAAGCATTCCATTCAAATGGAAATGAACCAGTATACCAACCATACGACAGTGGCACCTCTGTGGATCATACACTTGCGCCCAACAGCAATACTCAGGCAAACGGAGGGTTGCATACAGGTGAGAGTCGGCTATCTGCAACGGTTCCGGACTTCTCTCCGGCCAGCGTTAGCGGCGCACCAACGACACTAGAGGACTATCAGAACTGTCCAGATGAGCAGGTTGAAAAATTGGTAGTGGTGGGAACAGCAGACCCAGATGTGGCGACAACTGCTATCGCTGAGTCCGCAGGCAAGATTGCGGCACCAAATGGCTTACATAGTTCCCAGGACAACATGTCGAGGTATGTTTGGCAAGCATAAGTGTGTTTTCTTCTTCCTCTTCTTCCTATCTATATTACCCCGTTGTCCCTTTCTTTTGCCTTCCGAACTACCGCCATTCGCCTCTTTACTCTAACCCTGTTACTGTTCAAAGCGCTAGTCGCGACTATTCGGTCGAGGCGACTCTGGAAGCACAAGGTGAAGGCGCCAGGTCTGCTGCTGGTGTATCGGCACCACTGCTCTCCGCTGCGAAGAAAGTCGGGGATGAGCTTTACCCTGGGCTGCGAGCAAGGGCCTTTGATGAACGGAAAAATGCCGAGTTTGGCGAGACACCGGCTGCTATGAAGCAGCTTTACCGGTTTTGGTTCCGATGCCTACCTGACAAGTTCAACGTCAGGATGTATGAGGAGTTCCGCTCATCCTCACTAGAGGATGCCCGGGGCGACTCGCCAAGTGATTTCGGGTTGCAATATCTCGTTCGGTATTACAGCCTTGTTTTGGCCGATCCTGTGGGCCCGAAACCGTATCCATCGGTTTTTGTGCCGCACTTCACAGAAGCCAGGGAGCTCCTTGAGTCGTGGAAAGTGGCCAGCGGTGAGACCTGAGCATGTGATGGCCATTGTCACGCGACTTTTACGTCATGCAGTGGTTATGCATTCGCCAGTGCAATGACAGCAGTGCGGCGGCTGATGGCGAGCTTTCGGCGCTGCCATCTCAAGCGGGGTGCGATTTGGTGTATGCTTCTATTTCATACTTGGAGAAGCTGTTCAACACCCTATGTTTTTATTCTGCTCTTAAAACGACCTAGCCAACTGCTATGCATCACGCAGACTGGTCCCGGGCTCTGATTGCGGGTTAGCGACAAGGTACACGACTTTGTTTCTGTGACCTGGCCTCTCCGGCTGTCTTTATTCTCCAGGTGGCTCTTAAAATACAACCAAAAAAATCTTGCCGCAGCAGCATCCTACGTTTCTCTCGCTTGTCTCGCACACCATGGGGTATATACATTTGATAGTGCATGGCTAAGATACCAGCAATGCCAGGTGATAAGCGCTTCAGCCTAGTCGGTATAGCCTTAGTCACTTCGTGAGACGTGCAATTTGGGCTGCTCAAGGAGCGTCACGTCTGGCTCTGTCAAGAGCGGACGGCTACCTCGGTGTGATTAGATTGTGCTTGTTTTGGATCGAGATCCGGCCAGCGTTTGTCTGTCGGCAAGTAACAAATTTTAGGTCTTCACCAGTCGCCAACACAGCCAATCTATGGCAGCTGTTTTGAGACCACCTCCCTTCGATAGGCATACCGTGACGTAGCTGCTGTCATCTCGTTATACCTGAAAATGTCCGACTCTCTAGGTTGATGGGACGAGCTCGGAGCACGCACCAAACATGGGGTCCAAAACGACAATCATGTTCGAGTCTTTGATCTGTATTTAGCAGGTCTTTTGCTGCAGCAATCCGGATTTATGGTCCGGATAGGTTGCTGGAACAAGAGGAATACGATAGTAGCTGACTGGTCCGCGAAGAGACATAAACCCGGCTTGAACTTTATAAAGCTGCATGGAATTCAATCCGGTTTTATTCTATCCGGCCTGCATCAAAAGCCAACCCATTCATGACTAGGAGAAGATGTTACCGACTCTCACCGCTTGGGGGGTTGTCGAGGCAGAACCTAGCGCAACAATGTTGTTTGACATACTATATACTATTACAGCACAGCCAAAGTGAGCCAAGTGGTGGCGATGATTCCAAGTGGAAGGATTGGATTGCAGACGAGAGGGGCTATCCTCACAGACTGTCACTGTTGATAGTGGGCGAGATTGGCGAGCCGTGATGGCAGACTGCTCCATACACCAATGAAGCCCAAAGCCTCCGTTGGCCAGTCATCGGGCATGGTTTTGGGTTGGTCGAATAAGGATGGGACTTTCGACTCATACAAGAGTAGGCATAAATCCCCTGCTTCCCAAGAAAGAGTTGGCGAGTATTAGTTTAGTAGTATAGAATGTGTGGGAATCCCGGAAAGCGACAATTGAACGAAGTTCTGGCTGGTATCTCAGTATGATGTATTTTGTACCAGGATGGCGAATGGCTATGGTAGTCTGGCAACAGCCAGGTTGACGGCGATGTGTACTCGTATCTTACAAGTCGATGACGTCATGAGCCTGATTGCCTTCGAAATAATAAATAGCGCCACATTGGGCGTAGCTGTATCAAGCCGGTGTTCTTAAGTGGACCAATCCGTTAGGCGAAATTATAGGCTGGCAATGTGGGGTAGTACTGCATGGATATCATGGCTGTCATGATTGGGACTTGTTTTCTCACTGGGCGCCAGAAGGTCACATGACAAGTGCCTTGCTCAAACGCTTGAGGTTTGTCGAAACGCTCCAGTCGACGCTAACGGTCCGTCTGGTGTCCGTCTGGTGTCCGTTCGCTAATAAAGGATGCGACCGTTGCGCCATCGCGTAGTATGCCTTGCCGGCAGGAGCCCTCCCCGCCCCTTTCACCGGAGCCCTCATGTTTTACCCCGACGGCAGGCTGCCTCACCCCACTTCGAGAACTCGATAATATGTGAGATACCTGGTATTGTAAGAATCTCACTTGCATATATAGCAATTAAATAACCCCTCCACCCCCACCACCAGTCTTGCTTCTCTGCAACAATCATACCATTCCGTCACGAACCCCCCTTTCTCGAAGTGCCCGCAGACTGGCTATTCATATCTTTTCATCCACATTTGCACCTTACACAACTCATTCGGCGCGCTTTCTCTTTTCTCCACCGAAACGACCGCTGTAGGCATACACAGACAGCCATTTAAAGTCACTGCAGCCCCTTCCGCCATGTCTGCCTACGACGATGGACGCAGTGACTACACTGGGTCACGTTACTACGATGACCGTCGGTACCAACGCGACCCTCGTTATGCTGAATCCCGCGACAGTTACGTCAAGGGCCAGACTGCTTCCCGAGATCTTGTCCCCCGGTACCGGGAAGACAGTGATTTCTCGGTTGAGGAGATCCACCGCGACTTTCCGCCCCCGACGTACTCCCGAGATGCATATCGCGACTATGAGGATGACCGGCGCTCACGCCCCTCTAAAGATCGAGGCCATGATCGCGATTATGATCGCCGTGAGGGAAAGAAATCACAGAGCACTGCCTACGAGGAGGAGAAGAAGAGACACCGCATGCTCAGCAACCAGGACAAGATTCTGGCTGCGGTCATTGGAGGCGCGCTTGCCGTTGGCGGCAAGGAGCTCTATGATCGCCGCGAAGCCCACCAAGAAGGCCGCGGGATACACCGCAATGCTCTGAGCTCTGCAGCTCTCGGTGCCGCGGGTGCCTTTGTCGCCTACCAGGGTGTCGATCTGTACAGCAAGCACGCATCCAAAGAGGAGCGGAAGACAGCTGCGGCATATAAGGGCCGTGATGGGAGAGGCGTAGACACCTACAGCGATGACAATGACAGTGACTATGGCTCAAAAGAGAGGAAGGGACACAAAAACTTTCTGGAAAGCGCTCTCGCCGCGGCAGGCCTTGGCGGGGCGGTCAAGGCACTGACCGGTGGTAGTGCCAGGCACCGTGAGGACAGCCGCTCGCGGTCGGGGTCGCGGTCGGGGTCGCGGTCGGGATCCAAATCACGCGGTAAAGGTGGTGGGACCAACAAGATCCAGAAGGCCGCCATGGCGTCCTTGATCGCCGGCGCCACCGAGGCCTTCCGCGTTGCAAAGGAGCCTGGAAGTTGGAAAGGAGAGAAGGCAAAGCGTATTCTCACTGCTGCTGCAGGTGCTGCTACCATCGATGCGGCACATGACGACAAGCATAGCAAGCTGGGCATCGCCGAATCGGTGATTGGCGGCCTGCTGGGAAATCGTATTGTGAACGGATCGCGCAGAAACATTGAGGAGGACAAGCACACCGGCCGGAGCCGATCGCGCTCTCGCGCTCGGTCTGAGGGGGGTGGCGGCGGCGTGAGTGGGCTTGCCGCTCTTGCGACGGCCGGCCTGGGTGCTCTTGGAACCAAAAAGATCCTGGACAGCCACGAACGCTCACGCTCACGCCGCCGCAGCAGCGCAGACTCGTACGACAGCCGGACCCGATCGCCGAATAGATCTCGTCGAAGCCGCAGCCGCAGCGTTGTCGACACTGCGCGGCGGAGTCTCGCAAAGATTGGCCTAGGAAACGGTCCTGAAGACGCCCACCGGGACGAGTCGCCCCGGCGCAAGAAGGGCTCGTCCCGCCGCAACGACCGCCGTGACTCCGCTGACAGTTACGATGATGACCGCCGCCACGGAGGTGGTCGCGACCGGGACCGGGACCATGACCACGACCGCGGCGAGGGTCGATCTGGCCGGTACGAGAACGACGAGGGCAGCCGTGCTACTCGCAGACGGAGCGGGTCGCGGTCCCGCCGAGACGAGGGTGGATCGAGACACGATTCGGATTCCGACTTGGGAAGCTCGTCAGGGGATGAGAAGAGAGCAAAGAAGATGCGAGGTAAGCAAATTGTCACTACTGGTCTGGCGGCCGTTGCCACCATCCACGCGGCGCACAGTGTGTATCAGAGCATGGAGAAGAGGCAGTCGCGGCAGCGTGCAGTCCATGAAGGCCGGCTTTCGCCGGAGGCGGCCAAGAAGCTCAAAAACAAGGCCCTGCTGCATGATGCTGCATCAGTCGGTATTGCTGCGTTAGGCATAAAGGGCGCCGTCTCGGAGCTCAAGGAGGCGCGCGAAGCCCACCACGAGCTCAAGGAGTGGCAAGAGGAGAAGGCGAAGCGGCACCTGCGCCGGCTTGAGCACATGGAACGCAGCCAGTCCGGGGGGGGATCGAGCAGGAGGGTCAGCCGGGCATCTTCTGTCTCGTCACAGGCCGGTCGGTACTACAACGACTATGACAGGGATGCCGATGACGATGGGCCCCATTTTGTAGATGGGAGCTCACACGCTGCCCTTCCAGCACCCCCCGTCGGGACTGAGGCGAGGGGACATGAGGGGGGCTACAGAGACGGGTAGTTCTCCATGCGCTACACGAGCTGGCTGGAAGTTGTTCTGTCCTTCTGTCCTTCTGTCCTTCTGTCCTCCTGTCCTCCTGTTTCTCTGTGCACACATGTGGCTGATACACGGGGCGCGGAGTTTTTTTTCTTTTTCCCCATCCCGCCTCCCCCTAACACACAAACATCAAGAACAAACGAGACAGCGCCATATACACGAGAAGTTCTTTGTTTCCTTGTTTTTTTTGTTTCTTCTTGCATTTGGCACCCGAGAGCCACGACGCTGATGATTTCCCACCTTGTAACAGACGGGCGTCATCGCCACTAACGGAACACTCGGAGCGCGTCACTGCAGACGTGCTGATAAGACACGAGCGTCCGCATGCAGCGGACAGGCCGGAGAGTGGATACACAGCAGCGACGGTGTGTTCAGGGCACGACACACCTGCATGTTCGTACCTTACAATGATGTGCAGCCGGGCACAAGCAACATGGGATTCGATGGAAGATGGTTACAGGCGCTGGAACGTGCAGCGCCGACTGGGAGGAGTACGGATGTTGTCGGGACAAATCAACGACCATGATAATGACTTCGTCTAGTTACGCTTGTTCACATTAGTATGCTATCCTAAGATACGGTTCTTACATCTTGCAGACCCCGCCCCTGCAACGAGAAGAAAAGCGGTGAGATCGTCTGCTATGGAGGATCCGCGTTACTGCGGCCGGAGCAGGATTTCTTCGTCTACTCTGTATCCTTGAGCATCCGAGGCCATCCGAACCGGCTTACAAGGCGACGCGAGACACAGCACGTAGCACGCAGCACGCAGCATGCTGATCAGCCAGACACGGCAATTGTGGATATGAGCAATTTGTAATTGCCGTGCATCTCGGCATAGCTTCAGGTTGGTATCTTATCTTGCATTCTGGAGGGCACAAATGCCGCTCACCTCGCAGACCTCATACTCCATACTCGTAGACCCTCATGCCAAGACCCCTTCACGCGCAGCAAAGCAGCCGAAGGGAAGGGACGTGAGGTCGCAGCGCTGGCGGGGCTGGGAAAGGCATCTGCGCCCCCCACTGTCGGCGGCAGTCCTATGCCTGCAGCCCGTTTCGTTCCCTTGCCCACCAATCCTACTCCGTGCCGTCTTCTCCGGATACT
Organism: Grosmannia serpens; assembly: GCA_029299595.1. NCBI lineage: Eukaryota > Fungi > Ascomycota > Sordariomycetes > Ophiostomatales > Ophiostomataceae > Grosmannia > Grosmannia serpens. Next base: position 21,270 of record JANSMH010000192.1, read on the forward strand.
GCTGGTGGTGCCACATTCCCGCCCGTCTTCCTCCATGCCTGGGCCATCGCCAGAAGATTCATCTGGCTCTTTGCCTGCCGATCGTCGGCCGGGAAGACATAGTCGACGTATTCTTCCCACGTGCCGTCCTCCAACCGCCTCCGCTTCTTCGTCTTGCGCGGCATCTGCTTCTGGATCCTCTCCACATCGTCCGCAGCGCCGTGTGTCTTCTCAAAGGCGAGCCAAGCATTGAGCAGTGCCACCCGTTCTGCCTTGAGTTCCTTGTCCCTGAAGCTGGCGTGCGCTCGCTCAAATATCTTGCGTGCGCGCACCTTCGCGTCGTCGCTGACGGCGGCCTGCTCCTCCTCCTCCTCCTCGTCGCCGTCCTCGTCGCCGTCCTCGTCGCCGTCCTCGTCGCCGTCGGGTATGTTGATTTCGAATTGGGCATAGCTGATCCACACCTTGGGGTGGTCCGCCTTCTCCAGCAACCTCTCGTACAGCTCCCGCGTCCGCCCATACTCGCCCTCCTCTTCCTCGAAATCAATGTACGCCTTCCATAGCACCTCAGGCATGTCCAGCACCGGTTGGCTGACTCCCATGTCAAAGATCGCGCGCGCCCGATTCAGATCATCCAGGCCGCGCTCCAGCTCCGCCCACTGAATCCACGTGCTGCAGTTGGCTGGATTATGCACAATGTGCTTCTCGTACAGCACGCGGCAGCGCTGGAACTCAAACAGCTTCTTCTCCAGCTCGATGTAGCTCTTAAACAGTCTGTCTTTGGGCGCCATGCCGATTGCCCGCCCAAGCGTTTTGCGTGCCGCCGTGATATCGCCTTGGCGGACCTCAAAATAGGCCTTCTGCAGCCACACCTTGGCAAAGGTAAACTTCTTGTGTGGGATGAGGCCAAGACAAGTGTCGTAGATCTGTCTCGCTCTCTCTGCGTTCTTGGCCTCCGTCTCCTCCCAAAGAGCGTAAAAGATCCACAGAAAAATGTATCGTCGCCAGAGCCGCTTCTCGGCAGCCGGAGGGATCTGGGCTACCGCCTTCTCGTAGACGTCTCGGATTCGATCCGTGTCGCCCGTGGTCTCTTCGAGCCGTGCCCAGTCAAACCACGTATCGTAGTTTTTGGGGTTCTTTTTCACCTGTTCCTCGTACTGCCTGCGCCGTTTGGACACCACCACATCTTCGACGCCCTCTCGATCGCCAAATTGCTTCTCGAACGTAGTGTATTCCTTGTGGAGAAGCATGGATTTGGCACGTGGTAAGTTGTCGAGCCCGAACTTGTAGATTGCGCGCGCGCGCTCGTACTCCTTTAGCTTCGCCTCAAACCGTGCATAGCTGATGAAAAGACGCTCATCGACAAACTCGTCGCCGAGTGACTCGATCGCTATCTGGAACACCTCACGGACCAGGTCGCTGGTGCCAAATTCTTCCTCAAACTTGGACCACTTGATCCATGTCCGCGGGTATGGGTGCACTACAGTGTAGGAGCGGAAGATGTCGCGTGCTCGCTCATACTCGTTGTATCGCTTCTCCAGCCGGATGTACGAGTTCCAGACCTCCTCGGCCGGTTCCCATTTGAGCCAGCGGTCAAAGATTTGCCGCGTCCCAGATACGTTTCCGAGCATCTCCTCTCTGTGCAAAAACCGGTCAGCAATACAGAGCAGTATGCGCAGACGGAACAGGTATGGCGACCGCGGCGGCTGGTCTTACACATAAAGATACTTGTACCAGAGCTTATCCACCCGCGGCAGGCGGGTGACTGCTCTGTCGAGAAGATTTCTGGCATGGGCGATATTCCGGTTCTTAATCTCCGCCTCAATATCTGCTCCTGTCGCGTCAGCACGTACGACTATAAGTCAAGTGCAGGGGAACGCCAAGCATTGGGAAGACTTGCATCTGATCCACAGCGGCACGCTGTTAGGCAGCACATCCAGAGCCCGCTCAAAAACCGACCGAGCTCGCGCCAGCTCCTTCTGCTCGAGCTCAAACTGCGCGTATTGTACCCATGGCTTCAGGCTCGTTCTCGATCGCCGGACGTAATCTTCGTATTCGCGGCGTTTTCGTCCCTGGTACTCATGCAACTCTTCGAGGTCGGAGAATCGTGTGGTAGGCGCTTGGAGGGGGACTTCTTGTCGGTCTACAGCTTCTCTAAGAAGCTGTTCTGCAGATATCTGAGAAGCATATATTGTCAGTATGACAACCGGAGCTTATCCAACAGCAGGGCTAGAACTTAGAAAACGCACCTGCACGGGGGCAGCCGATTTATTCTTGACGCGAGGGGGGCCGCGGGATTCCATGATTTGGGTGCTATTTGGGGGTATCTTGGTTGTTGTACGGAGTAGACGATTGTTTTTGTTGTATTTTGCTTTTCAATAGATTGATCAAGACGCTTTGTTTGTAATCATTCACGTGACAAAGTCAATCCCCACGGGCGCTGCCCGCAAGATACATTAGCGCGTCTGTTGGCGTGACGCTCTCTTCTTCTATTTTTTAATTGACTACCAAACAAGCGCATCACATTTCGACCACGACCACCATCTATCCCCTAGTTCAGCTCTCCCTCGCTACCCTGTGTATTTTCCAAGCCGGGGTTTCGGCAGCTCACCATGTCCACATTAGCAGACGAGCTGCTACAGGATTTTGAAGACTCTGGGTCCGACACTGCTGGCATCGCAGAGGATGACGATGAGGACAACACCGCGGCCCTCATGGGCCTTAACGAAGGCGATCTGCGGATGGACGGTACTGATCTTCTAAGCTCGGATGAAGATGATGAGATGGGAGGTGTAGACGACGCCTACAATCCTGATGAGGAAAAGACGACGAGGGTCGAAATACTGGGCAAGGCGGCCGATATCCGCTCAGCAGCCAGCCTCATCAAAACTCTAGATATCGTGCTAGAGGTTAGTTTACTCCCTCACTTACCCCATTGACCTAGAGCCAGAGTTGGGGATGAAGCGTTTACATCTCTTTTCGGAGGTCTTTTACTTGAAATAGCAACCCTGACTTGTTTGGACGAATCCCCATAGAAAATTGCGTTCTACCAAGCGCAATCGAGCGAGGACCGAAATGAACATGTCGGCAATGTGGAAGAACATCCGGAATACCATCTTCTGACTCAAGCGAACAGCCTTTCTACATCGATCGACACCGAAGTGGTCATCGTGCACAAGTGGGTCCGAGACCATTATTCGGCGCGCTTCCCAGAGCTGGAAACGCTGGTGACCAACCCGCTGGAGTATGCCAAAACGGCTGCCATTCTCGGCAATGGGCCAATGGACTCCGAAGCGATGCGGAGAATGCCACAGGCAGTAGATAACCCTCTGGGGGTGTCACTGGAGTCGGTACTGGACAAGCCGACACTGATGATTGTCACCACCAGCGCCATCACGTCCAAGGGGCAGGAAATATCGAAGAGCATATTGGATGGCGTGGTAGCCGCATGCGAGATGATTGTTAAACTCGACGCAGCGAAGCGAACTCTGACGGAATACGTGCAATCGCGCATGACGATTTTTGCGCCGAACCTGACGGCTCTGATCGGCTCCCTCACAGCTGCACAGCTGCTCAATACCGCAGGCGGGCTGACAGGGTTGTGCAAGACGCCAGCATGCAACATCGCCGCGTGGGGGTCCAAGAAGGGTGCCAATGTCAGCGCCCTGGCCACCAATGTCACATACCGACAACAGGGATATCTCTTTCTGTCTCCTATTATCCGCTCCGTCCCGACAGATCTGAAGAAGCAGGCTATGCGCATCGTGTCTGCCAAGGTGGTGCTGGCAGCGCGGGTGGATCGGATCCACTCGTCGCCGGACGGAAACGCAGGCGAGGATCTCAAAGATCAATGCCTGGAGCGGCTGGAGAAGCTGCAAGAGAAGCCGCTGAGCAAAGGCGCGAAGGCGCTTCCCGTCCCAGATGACAAGCCGTCCCGCAAGCGTGGTGGTAGGCGAGCAAGGCAAGCCAAGGCTGCCACAGCGATGACGGATCTTCGCAAGGCGCAAAACCGGATAGCATTTGGCAGAGAAGAGAAAGAGGTGGGATATGGCCTAGGCGATGGAACTACCGGATTGGGCATGATTGGAGCTGCCAGCGACGGGCGGGTGCGATCGCTGCAGGTTGACCAGCGCACACGTGCCAAGCTCAGTGCGAAGAACAAGGGCTGGGGTGGTCTCGCATCGTCCGTGACGGGCGGTTCTGGGTCGGTATCGTCCATCAGGGGAGTGGGGCAGGCTGCAGGTGGCTTAGACCTGCGGGGGAAAGGCCTTCGAGCTTCGGGGGTGGGCACAACAGTGGGACAGGGTGGAACTATGTCTTCTCTGTCCTTCACCCCCGTGCAGGGGCTTGAACTGGTAGATCCAAGTGTGAGAGCGGACATGAACCGCAAGAGAAAGGCTGAAGAGGACCGCTACTTCAAGGGCGGCACGTTCACGCAGATTGGCGATGGCAGCAGTGGCAGTATTGGTGGCTCCCCAGCGGTCAGCAATGGAGCGTTCAAAAAGCCTGCTCTGCCGCCGGCCAAGCGGCTAGACATGGGGTCGACAAAGCAGTGAGCGCTGTGGCAGGGCGTCTCCGGAGAGGTGTGAGGCGTGCGAGAAATCACTTTCACGGCGTTGTTTGTTGATTTCAGGCGTGGGCGTCTAGGGGCCGAGCAAATACAGGACACACTGCGCTGGAATGTATTTCCAACGGCACAGAGAATCGGCGTGGATGAAACGTGCACCGATCGGCATTTCCACGCAAAGAAGCACATGATGTTGTCAAAGTGGCCCATAAATTGAGCCTAGGAGAGGGCATTTATTGATACCCAGATCACGTGCATGATATATGCACACCCTTCCAAGGGCTCTATGTTTGTTTCCCTACTTTCGCCTTGCTAGAACTTCAAGTAATATTAATCCGTCCATCACAGTGATGATGCTCGTAAAATGATCGCATCCTGCAGTACAATATTAGGCACGTCCCTAGGAGACGGCTAACCCGTCCCAAAGAACTCCCACCTAGGAGGTTCCGAGACACAACCCTCTTCCTCATAGCGACAACAAAAACACTCGTCGCAATGGGAGGAGCCCCAGAACTAACGGTCCTATGCCACGACGCTCACGTCCAAAGTTCCTCATTCTCGGCGCTGCTACGGGCCATCTCCAATTGCTCGTCTGTCCGACACACGAGCACTCGATGCGATGCACCCTCGCCGGTGATGTCAGCCACAATCGCGGTGTTGTGCTGAGAGTTTGCTATCGGATCCACGGAAAAGCCGAGACAGCGGCACTGGCCCACCACAGCGGCACGCAGGCGGTCGCTGCGCTCACCAATGCCACCAGCAAAAACCAGAGCGTCAACCTGTCCATAGAGGGTCACAAAATAGGAGCCTACAAAACCGCACACGCGGTCAACGAACAGGTCGAAGGCCAGACCATGTGAGGGCTCATCAGATGCGGCAATCTCAGCAAAGTCGGTGGTGCCAGCCAGAGCCTTCCATCCGGACTCCTTGTTTAGAATCTCCTCTGCCTGGGTGATGTGCAGTTGGCTCGTTGATGCTGGTGAGAGTCTTCCTACATCCGAGGCATAGTGAAACACAAGGCTGACTGGTCAACTTCTAATCTGGAGGGGCGGAAAACACAAACGGGCAAACAAGCAGATAAGGCACACCTTGGATCGACGCTGCCGCTGCGAGTGGCCCCTGGAAGGCCGGCCAACGGCGTGAGACCCATGCTTGTGTCCCAGCTGCGGCCTCCTCGGATGGCACACGCAGAGGCTCCGCTTCCCAGGTGCAGGGCGATCAGGCTGGTCTCGTTGACCGGCTTGTTGAGAAAGTTGGCAACCGCACGCGTGATGAAGGAGTAACTGAGCCCGTGGAAGCCATACTTGCGGAGCATATTCTTCTTCGCAATGGCTTGGTCGATGGGGTATGTGCGAATGTGGACGGGGAGACTGGAGTGGAACTGCGAGTCGAAGCAGGCCACGTTGATCGCGTGCGGCAGCTCGTCCAGGCAGACGTTTATGATCTCGAGCGACTTGGCATTGTGCAAAGGCGCCAGGTCATTGAGTTTCTCCAGCGCTTCATACGTCCCCTTGCCGACGATCTGGGGCTTTGAGAAGTCGCCGCCGTGCACAATGCGGTGGGTGACGATGGAGATGCTGTCGCGATGACCAATCTCGGCAAGGGCATTGTCGCTGACGAGGACGTGCAGCAGCAGCGTGAAGGCGTCTGCCTGACTTTTGACCTGCGCGCTGCTGTTCACGTCGGTAATGGGCACACTTTTGTGTACAACCTGGCCGCCGCGCCGGTAGTCAAGCAGCGGTGGCGGCGCCGTCAGCCCGCTAACCTGAGCCTCAGCCAGCTCGTGCGGCGTGGCCCCGAAGGCCTCGACCACATACACGGAGATCTTGACAGACGAAGAGCCCGCGTTGACGGAAAGCACCACTTTCATTGTGCTTTGACCCGATGATCCGGTGAACACAATGGATGGCGGACGGATCGCTTCTATGCCGATGCAGGAGTGCTTAGCAAGGAGACTGGAGACAGAACCGGGGGGCGGAGGGGGGGACTGCAAATGCTAATGATTGTTTTATATACATCGCCTTCTTCTTCTCTCATACAGCTATCACCTGGGTCATCCCACCTTTGCAGCCTCCTTTAACTCTGTTCTAGAACGCAATCTATCACACTGTTACGCAAATTCTCGCGATGTTGTATCGCTTGCGACGTACGGGCGGGACCGAAATGCGACGGAGTTCCCTGATTTTGTCAGATACCTTATCTGGCTTGCACATTTAATATCATGCACTTTGACAGAGGTGGGCTGACGCAGGTCGATGCAGGGCACATGCGGAGAGCTGCTGAGTAATGGCAAGGATTAGAGCTTGGCTGGCTCCGTTTCCGGCACTATGGCTTATCGCCGCAGAGCCTATTCTTCTCCGGGATTGTCCACATGCTCAGAGCCCCCGTGATCTCGGAGAAGCTCTATTAGAGACGGTCTGACAAGGAGATCTCCTTACAGGTAGAGCAGTCACGCATAGTAAGATATAACTTAAACTTACGGGTTATCTCTTCTCCACAAAATCAATAAGCCTTGCTATACACCGCTTCTTCAAGCCTTTTTTTTTTATCTTACATTCCTTTCAATGCGTTAAGTGACTTTACCCCGTCCAGTTCTCGCTACCGATCAGCGAGCAAGGCAAGCAAAGCCAGCACTCCCATCTGGCCCTAGACAATGAACTGTTAAGATCGTGCTAGTTCTGTAATATGCGCCATCCCTTTGCCGCCGCTTGACCGTAAATTAACGGCCCAGATGCCCCCGTCCATGCGCATCACCGTCGCAGTTGTCATATACTCATAATACGTAAAGTAGCCGGCAGGAAATAAGGCTGAGAAGAAGTGTGTTGGAGGTAAAGATGGGTATGACTCGATATGCAAGAAGAAATGCTCTTTGCGGACCTCGTGGCCGTTTTCGCGCATGTTCTTGTCATTCTCGCCTGCGGCCGCACACACTGGCTGCGGTACTAAGATGGGTCCCCGTCGCCATCTGCTCCGTTCTGCGGCTCTTCTACAGTCGGAAGGCCCATGAAGGGCAGCGAGCCGGTCAGCTCGACCCTGTCGCCGGGGTAAAGCTCTGGCGAGGGCAGTTCGAAGCAATCGGCCGGGAAAGGCACACCACGGAACTCTGCATCTGCGCCTTGGGCAAGTGCCCACTGCTCCACGAATCTGGTGTAGTCTTGAGGGGACAGTTAGCGAAATGAGCCAGGAGCAGGGCAATGGAGAAGGGGTAAAAGCATCAGGTGTCAGGAAATGGTATAACACTTACCCTCGTTTCGGCTGAACTGGACACCGAGATAACGAATGTCAAGGTTGCCACCGGGAGAAAACGAAGACACAGACGAGGGCGGTGAGACGACGGAGGCTTGCTCCAAATGCGACTGGGAGCTCCGCGAGCTCCGCGAGCTAGAGGCATGCGATGAATGGTGGTGGCCGGAAGCAGGCGCACGTGGGCGTTGACGTAGGGAGGACATGGAGAAGCGGCGGCTAGAGTGGCCGCCGTGAGCATGGCCACCGCTGCTGCCGCCATTGTTGTCACTGCTGCTGCTGTCGGGGGCGCTGCCTCGGCGACCACGCACGGCGAGGCGCAGACGGCGGTGAGAATCATCGCGGTTTTTGATCTCAGAGTCAAAGGTGTACACATAGTATTCGCGGTATCGGCGGTCGGTGCGGTTGGCGTACAATGTGAGGCTATGATATCTGTTGTAGCGATCGCGCCACATCTTCATGCGCTGGATGGCGCCAATGCCGCGGACGCTGCCGAAGGAGTCGGTGCGACTGTCACGGTCCGACCAGACAACGTCAATGTCAAACTGATCCACGAGGTCCTGGGCGCGGAGGTCGCCCTGAAAGCGATGCGAACCCTCGAGGGTGGTGAACTCGTACTTCACCTCGATGTGGTCATCATGCACGAGTGTGTTGTCACTGGTCACGTATCGTATGCGGTGGGGTTCGAGAAAGGAGAGAAAGAGCTCCATGTCGCAGGGATCGCCATATGGCCGATGGCGGGCGTGTAATGTGTGCGGAAAGATGTCGGCCGGCTGATTGGAGGGCACTGCGGTTTTTATATAAAGGGGGGTGTCAGTAGATGAGGCTGGATCGGGGCCGCGACCCTGAGCGGGAGACGCACAGAACTGCTCGAGCATCTCGCCCTGATAGCTGCATTGCCATCTCACACGACGCGGCTCGGAGTTGACAATCTCCCACGGGCCGAGATAGACGGTGGTCTCGTTGGCGGTGCGCTCAAAAAGCGTGCTGCCAAGTCGGTTAGCTATGGAGGGCACGCCAGAGGATGGAGGCAATGGCAGAGTAAGTAGGCCGGGTTACATTGTAGCCTGGTAGCCCGGCGGCCCCAGATCAAGGGGCCGCAGGGGCGTTGGCGGCGGGGCCGAAGAGTTGGAAGTCACGGCGGAGGCGGCAGAGGAGCTAGGGGTTCGGGAGGAAGAACCGTTTGGGCTGGTATAGGTATGGGCATAAGGCTGAGGAGAACCGAATGGGGATGGAGGGAAATATGAGGAGGACGATCCAGACGTGGCCATAATGTGGCGAGAGGAAGTCGGCGTAGGCGTTGAAGGTGGTAGGAGGCAGCAGCGAGAGGGGAAGGGGGGAGGGGGTGGGGGGGGGGGGGAGGACGAAGGAGAGGAGGAGGAAGAGGAGGAGGAGGGAGGAGAAGGGAGAGGAGGAGGAGAGAGAAAACTGCCCGGGGGCTACCAAGACTGACAGCCGGGCCGCAAGCAAGACGGCACTATGAGGACGGGAAGAGGCTTGGCGAGGCCGTTCTATAGCAAGACGACCATGGGGAGACGACGGACTGCTCCATCCAGAGCAGGAGGGTGATAGAAACAGATGATGGATGAGAATGTAAGAGAGAAGAGAGGGGAGGAAGGCGAGGAGAGAAGACGAGAGGAGGAGAGAAGAGGAGAAGACGAGAGAAGAGGAAAGACGAGAGAAGAAGAGGTGGCGGAGATGGATGGCCTTTGGCCGATAGTGAGAACCCGGTAGTAGGTCACGTCTCGGCTGTCAAGAAGAGATCTTGTCTTCAGTCGAGAGAAACCGACGAGATCATGAAGCAGAGGGCGAGCTGTCAAGAGCTGGCAGCAAGACCGGGCAAGATTTGCAGACTGACGCCGACGGGCCGTTTCGCAGGAGCACGTCCGTGCTGGGAGGATGGCCGGCGCGCGACGGGCAGCCAATGGACGTCGACGAGGGCCAGGGCAGCGGTGGAGAGATGCCAGTGAGCTCGAAGAGGTTGGTGGTGATGGGAGCAGGCAGGCAGCCGAATGTCGGGCTTCTGCTGCAGCGGCCGAGACCACTCGTATGGAGAAGGAGCAGTCGACGCAGAGGCTGCTGCAGACAGCAGGAAGTCACGCCGCAAGGACGCAGCAGGCGCGAGCGCTCTCTGCGTGTAAGGCAGGCACATGGCGGAATGCAGCGACGGGATTTGTAGAATTCTGGGCAGTGTGAATGGGGGTGGGACCGGGGGAAGGTGCGAGGTAGCTGGCATAGTGGGCCGTTCGTTGCTAAGTCTTCAGACTAGGAGTGCAGTATCCTTGGGGCGGACGTCTTCCGGCCATGCGGAGGCAGAATTGGTGAGCACTGGCACGGGAGCAGCAGGGTGAAGTGCGCAGAGCGTTGAGGCATTGGGTCAGGCCGGAACAGGGGCCAGAACGAGCCAGAACGAGCCAGAACGAGCCAGGACGAGCCAGGACGAGCCAGGACGAGCAGGACAGACCTGGCAAGATGCGCGGTCTGAAGCGACAGGTTTCACAGCCCATGCGCTTTGCCCCAACCGGACTGGCCGACGCTGGCAGCGCAAGGGCACGTCGAATCACTTGCGCACATGGCAGCGCATGGCGAAAGCAGCCGTGTGGGGGACGCCTGTCGCAGAGCCTGTCTTCGAGCTGTGGTGCGATGCGAGGACGGCCTGCGCGGACGGCCTGCGCAGACGGCCTGCGAGCACGAGCAGCGGCATGTTCTCCAGAAAGTTACATGCATCTTGGGCCATGCAGGGCCACCGCCCGGACGGGACCTGCTCCCCTGCTGGCAGCCTCCTCTTCCACCGCAACTGTCTGCGCCTCTCTTCTTTCGCCTGCACCCTCCTCTGACCCATCTGCTTCTTCCCCTCCCCTCTCTTCCCTTGTCGTCCTCCCCCTTGGGCCCGTTGCGACCCGCTTCTCTTCCTCATCTTCTGCGAGGCTATCTTTCTGCTGCGCTCACCATGCGCTGTCCCTCTTCCTACCCACCAGCTCCCGCATAATATGGCTGCAGCCACGTACCCGGAGCCCGAAGGCAGGAGAAACCGCGGCTTCTTGGGCTCCGACAGCTCTGCTCTCCCCCCACAGGATCGCCATGTAAGAAGGCAGACACTCCTTCCTCGTCCCACCCCCGTTGACCTGTTGCAGGACCGCCGACAGCTGCGCTACGAGCTTGATCTGAACTCCTGGAACCTGCGGATTTGGGGCGTCGCCGCCTCCGGCTTCCTTACCGACTCGTATGTCGCCTCTCCCTCGCGTCTCCTGTTCCTGTCCTGTCCTCACACCTCAGATACAACCTCTTCGCCACGAACGTCATCCTCACCTCCATCTCGTTTGTCTACTTCCCCGAGTCAGAGTATCGCTATGTAGGCACCCTCATCAACGTCTTCACCCTCCTCGGCTCCGTTGTGGGCCAGCTCTCCTTTGGCCTCCTCGCCGACTACTACGGCCGGACACGCCTCTACGGCATCGAGCTGGTCCTCGTGATCGTGTCCACCATCGGCGTCGCTACTAGCAACTATGGCTACCACGACTTGTCCTTTCTCGGCCTGTTCATCTGGGTGAGCCGTCCTTGCCTGTCCCGCCGTCCTTTCCGCCCCTGACTGATCCATCCGTCCCAGTGGCGCTTTGTCATGGGAATAGGTAACCCCCCCGCATCTTCGCCCAGCTGCGGCCCCCCGCAGAACCGCTCCGGCTGACCGCCCCAGGTATCGGCGCCGAATATCCCCTGAGCGCCGTCATCACGGCCGAGTGGGCCAGCACCTCTTCCCGCGCCACCATGCTGTCGTCCGTCTTCCTCATGCAGCCCGTCGGCCAGGCATTGGCCCAGCTTGTCGGCGTGTGGGTGGTCCTCGGCCGCGAGAACATGTACCACCTGCAGGATATGCAGTGTGGCATCAATACCATGCATGCGGAGGAGTGCCGCGAGGCCATTGATGGCATCTGGCGCATCGTCATTGGCTCCGGTGCCGTGCCCGCCCTGCTGGCCATCATCTTCCGCTTCTTCCTCTACGACTGCGGCCTCTACACCCTCGAGGTCAAGAACAAGCCGGGCGCAGCCTTCCGCGACACCCAGCGCGTCTACGGCGCCCCTGTTCCGTCCGGCATGCCCAACGGCACCATGGCCGGCCCCGACGGCGCCGTCTCGCTCTACGCACCCGGCACCGGACCTGCTGCCGGCGGAGCCGGGGCCGGAACCCCCCCCGACTGTCCTGCGCCTGTCCAGTTCTCCCCCGCCGACCTCAGAAACTACTTCATCCACGACGGCAACTGGTGCTATCTGCTCGGCACCGCTGCCACCTGGTTCTTCCTCGACGTCAGCTTCTACGGCTCCTCGCTCGACAACAGCAGCGTGCTTGCCGACCTCTGGGCCACCCACAGTGCTCCCGCCCCCGACAGCTACAGCTCGCTCTCCTGCTGGAGCTCGTCTCTGCCCAACGGCAGCTCCACCCTGCCGACGTGGTCGGCTGCCCGCGCCCTGCCCGTGTGGCAGACCGACGCCACAAAGCCCTGCAACACCATCTACGCCGTCCTCATCCAGCAGGCAAAGCAGTACCTGCTGACGGTGTCGCTAGCCTCCATCGCCGGCAGCGCCTGCTTCATATTTGCCGCGAACCGCCTTCCACGCCGCCAGTGGCTCACCTGGTCCTTCATCCTGCTCTTTGTGCTCTTTATCGTCACCGGCGGCGTCTATTACGGCGTCAGCCATACCCCGGGCGCCCCGGCTACCGTCGTCCTCGTGGCCGTGAGCCACTTTGTTTTCAACTTTGGTAGGTTGCCATGACTCCATCTCCCCCCATCCGCGGCCCAGCGCCTCCCAGCGCCTGACCACCCCAGGTGCCAATACCCTCACCTTTATCTTCCCGGCAGAGGTGTTTCCTACCTGCTACCGCTGCACCTGCCATGGAATCTCGGCTGCTGCTGGTAAGATTGGCTCCATCCTAGCCGTGCTGATCGTCTACGGGGTCGATGTCGGCTACGACTCTGCCACGAAGCAGGGCCTGCTCTTCATGCTCTTCGGTTCCTTCATGGCTTTTGGCGCCGTGTACAGCTGGGCCTACCTCCCAGACGTGCAGAGGCGCGACACCGGATCGGGCCACGGCATCGGCGGGCCTGCTCGCGGCCGTCTCGAGAACAAGAGCCTCGAGGACCTCGGAGAAGGCCGGGCCAGGGCCAGCACCGAGGGCGAGATCATCACCATCCGCGACAAGTGGAGCGAGATAAAGCGACGACGTGGCCAGAGGCGTTTGGGCGAGGCCGCATAGCCTAGGAAATGAAATGCACACTGTCTGTTTTCACCTGCCGTCGTGTCTCGTATCGGACTGCCGGTCGCTCCTTCCGAAGGTCATGTCTAACCGGGCACAAAGCAGCCTTGGTTCGCCAAACTCTAAAGCTGATTGCTGCTATGTCTATGAAGGAAACTGCGACCGAGCCGCATCTAATCTGTGCTGTCTGTCATGTGATTCCTATCCAGGAAAACCAACGCACGTTCGCTAGACCGCCTCACCAACCCCCCGCTCCTTTCTTCATGCATCTCGCCCAATACGGAGTACCGATACTCCCATCTCACCGTTCTCAACACGATCCCCATAGGGCCCCGGGTGCCCCGTCGACAGCGAGACGGGCGGCACACAATGCGGTGGGCAGCAAGGCGCCCTTCTTTGCACGAACCAAACGTAAGCGAGCTCAACCCCGAAAACCACGACGAATGCAGCACAGAAGCCCAGTGCCGCCACGCAGAGACTCAAGGCTGTCGGCTGGGCGCTCTCCTCCTAACGGCTGCCAGTCGTCCTCGGGCCAATGCTGAGAATGCTGCTGCCGCTGCTGTTGCCGTCATCGCTGGCCGACAGCGCATCCGACTCGGACTGACTCGAGTGGCCGCCGTTGCGGTGTGGGATTGCTAGCCGCATCATCCGCCCGCCATCATTATAGTCGCCGCCAGCGTCGCCGCCAGCGTCGCCGCCGGCGCCCGTGTCTGCCTCCTCGCCGTCCGCCTGCCGCGCCTGTGCCAGGGCCGCCCGCAGCGTCTGGCCGCTGTCGTCCATGGCGGCCAGAAAGCGTGCCAGCTCGCGGCACAGCTCCCAGTCGCCCTCGCGCATGGCGCGGCGCAGGAGGCGTATGCCTTGCTCGCTGGCCGTGGCCAGCTCATCAAAGGTGTGCAGGACGAGCAGGTAGCCGCCGGCAGTCTTCAGGCTGCCGCGCAGCAGCGACTCCTCGAACAGCTCTTGTGGTGGTGGCAGGTAGGCAAAAAGCGTGCGCCACGACCGCACCTCCGTCTTGCGCGTGCACTGCACCACAATGTCCAGGTAGGAGCGGAAGCTCGACAGCAGCGACAGCACGCGCGGCAGCACGGCGGCATCTGGCGCGGGCGGCGGCGTGGCGTCTACCTCTTCGTCTAGCACCTGGTGCAGCAGGATCTCTAGTGCGTGGGCAAAGTACACCAGGTGCTGGTATCGTCGGGCGAGCTGCAGGGCCGCCGGGCCGCGGTTGCTGGCTAGGTAGGAGCGGAGAACGTCGGGCAGGAAGAGATTGGTCTGCGTGACAGATGAGCAAGGCCGTCTTTCCGTTTCCGTGTTCTTCTTCTTGGGAAGGGAGGACACATAAAGAGGGAGAACCTACCCTGATCGCAAATCGGAAATACGAAAAACTGACATCCCGGCGCTGCACCAGATCGGGCTCCACGCCCAGCACGAGACCCTTGGACAGCAGCACCGACAGCGGATAGAAGTCGACGGCGACGGTGACCGGCGGTGGCACTTCTCCGCCCGAAACCACTGCGTCCAGCACAACTTGGGTGTCCGGCCACACCTTGAGCTCGCCGCCGTCACAGAGCCACATCGACTTGCGCAATGAGGCAGTGTCCTCGTCGCCGGCGCCGGCACCGTCTCCCGTGAAAGGCTGGTCCTTCATGCACACGTAATACTCCACGCTCTGGGCTAGGATGCGCATGTCGTACTTGAGCTGCCCCTCGTCATTGACCGATGGCCGGAACAGCACAAGCTTGCCGTCCACCAGCACCAGCACCGACGCGACGGCCACGTCTTGCGACGGGTCGCCGTCCAGCAGCTGGCAGTCCGGCAGCACCCAGCTCAGACCGCGCACTCGCGCCGGACTGCGCACGATGCCGTGGAATCCGATCTGGCCGACCTGCACCAGCCGAACGCCGCCGGCGCTGCCGCCGCCGGAGGCAAACACAAAGTGGTGCAGCAGGTTGTCGTGCGTGTACACCAACAGGGAATCCTCACCCGAAGGCGTCACCAGCACCACGGCCGCCGGCATCGGCTCCACGTGCAGGGCGCTGCCGTCGAGGGCAGACTCGCGCGCATACAGCCGCAGCTCGTACACTCCTCGGCCCGCCTCGACCGCCGCCACCAGCACGTTTTGGTACCAGCACATGCCGCCGCGCACCTGGAACTCGTCCTCGCCCGCCTCGCTCGTGAACGTCCGCCACCGCCCGCTGGCCACGCTGTAGTGCACCAGCCCGCGCCGTCCCGCTACCGCCACGTACCGTCCGTCGGCTGAGACCACCGCCTGCCGGATCGGCCACTGCTGCAGCAGGTACGTCGATGGGATCCGCGCCGTGTGCCACAGAGATGGGGCCGCGGAGATTGCCGTCATGTCGGGCTGGTCGTAGCCGCGATACACCATTATGTTCTGATTAGTCAGCAACACGGTGCGGAACACGTTGGCCGGGCCGTAGCAGCCCGCCGCCGCGCTGCGCGCCATCTCCAGCAGCCACACCGCCTCGTGCTGCCGCCCCAGCAGCAGCATTTCGCCCGAGCTGCCGACCCAGGCCGCGTCCTGAACGCCGACGAGCCACTCTTCGCCGTGGGCCGTGGCCAGCTCCCGCTCCGCCTGGAAGCTGTGACCCAGCAGCTTCCCGTACACGCTCCACGTGGCCCAGCCGTTCTCGTAGCCCGCAAACAGGCAGTGTCCGTCGGGCGAGTAGACCAGCTTTGTGAGGCGGCCCGTGGTCGACGCCGACACGGGTGGCTGGTGCGTGTGTGATGGAGGGATATTGCCCACGTAGTCACGCGCCGAGTACACGCGGACGTGGCCGTCGACACAGCCGACCGCGACGAGCGAGAAGCGCGCGTTGATGGCTGCGCGCCGGGCGTGCTCTTGCGCCGTCTGCGGCGTGTGGAAACAGTAGCCGCGGAAGAGCTTCTTTTGGGAGGAGGAGCCCGAGCCGGAGCCCGAGCCGGGGCCCGAGGAAGCCGGGGGCACCGATGCCGCTGAAGGGGGGTTTGGCTCCGAGCGCGTCGAGGGGCCGCTCGTGTTCCGCTGCACGGCATAGGCCTTGCCATCACTGGTGACCCAGGTGGACAAGCTCATCGGCTTGTCATGGGTCATCTCACAGACGGTGACCTTCTTGTCCAGCCAGCCCATGCGGCTGAGGATCTCCGTACTCGTTTGACTGCCCGCGCTGTCCGGCGTCCAGCGAATGCACTGCACGGCCGCCGGCTTGGTTGTGGCCACGACCAACTCGTCGTCCAGCGCCAGGGCGCTCTCGATTCCGGCATCCACCTTGATGACCATGCGAAAACGCACGCTGATATCGTGCACACCGCCGCCCTCGCCGGGACCCCAGAGAATTTGGTCGGGCCGCGCGTGGCCCGGGTCGCCGACGTGGCTCTGTCGGCGGCGCTGCACATTCGTATGACTGGTGAACTGCGGCTTGTATACCTGGGAGACCGCATCCGTGGCTAGCGAGTAGGTGATCAGGAAGCCTCGGCTTGTGTACACCACGATAATGGCCGAGTCGGGGCGGAGCAGTAGGTCGACGTTGTCGCCGTAGGACGCGAGGGAAACGTTGGATCGCACGACGACGGCCAGCACCACCGTTGGCTGCGAACAAAGAGAGAGACAAAGTCAGCACCACATTGCCCCAAGACCCGGTGCAGGCATCCGCCCCACCGCTCTACCGGAGCTCTGTCACCTGCACACCTTGGTTTGCCATATCGTCATGGACGTGGCCGTGATGGTGGCAAAAAGATGACCTGGCCGGGACAGCTGCAGAGCAAGGACAGGCTCGTTTCCAGGCACGGAAAGAGGCGGTGCTGGCCGCGGAGGAAGACTGTCGTGGCCGTCATGGTGGTAGCCCTGTTCAACGGACTGGATGGCCGGGGTCATCGGGGTCATCGGAGTGGCCGGGGTCATGGGCTGGGGAGGAAGGGCAGCGACGGGCAGGCCGAGGGCGTCGTGGCCAGGTAGCCCAGACGGTGCAAACGAGGGGGTGGAAGAGCCATGGGTGGGTGACGGCCGTAGGCTGTTCGGGGTCAGAGGAGAAAGGTATGTCGTGGAGGTCGAAGGAGACGGAAGGTCGAGGCCGTCATGGCTAACGGCGACGACAGGAATGGCTACTTGACGACTGCTGCTGGTTGCGTAGATGCGTGGGGTGGCAACCGGCCAGTACATACTGGGCACATTGATGAGCCCGGAGCCCAGTGGGAGCTCTCAGTGCGCCGTCGGGAGGGTTGATGGAGTTTGGTGTTTTCCTGAGACGTGGGAAATGTTGGATTGGGGGAGGAATGTGCGGAAGGCAGATGCAGTCAGCTTCACGTGCTGGGGACAGCTTAGAGCGGAAGGAGCTACTGTAGCATGCTGGGACCAGGCCGCAGCGGCGGGTGCTAAGATACATACGAACCGAACTCGATAAAACACACTAGCGCGGTATACTCGTACGGAGCATTATAGCGCATTCCACTTGCTGCTGCAGTTGAGTTATCGTACTCGTATTATTTGGAGCTCCGCTTTGCGAATCGAGAGGATGGCTCAGGAGCAACACCACAGGACCGCATACGAAGCGACAACAACTCGAAACATTCCCCCCCTCACTCTCGACTATTCGCGAACCTCTTTCTGGTACTCGTTGTTCCTGGCGAAGACAAGCGCGAAAACAGGCGGCACCGCCTCCTCCGCCTATACGTCGTCGTCGTCGTCGTCGTCGTCGCCATGGCGCCAACCTTCTTGCGCCAGCGTGACAAACTGCCGCGGGAGCGGTTTGCGAGCTACTTTTCAGGCCTGAAGGCCCAGGCATACTACGATCCTGCTGCTGTCAGGGCGCTGTCCTACCACGACCCGTCAGCAGTAGAGAAGGGCGAGATCGTCGGGTACGCGCCCCCCCCCCCTACCCAGATATGCTGGCGCGAACGCGCAGGGATGACTGACGCGCAGCAGGGTGCGATCCATCTCTTGGAACCCGCTGAGCACGCTGGTCGCCACGGGCTCAAGCGATAAGAGCATCCGCGTATGTGCGTGTTAACCACTCGCCTCGCCCCAGCGATCTGTGCACGGCCGGACGCCCAGACTAACGCTGGCAGGGAACCCCGAGAAGCCGAATGTACAGCATTCCACGCAGCTAAAGGGCCATGCTGCGGCTGTGGAGAAGGTGGCCTTCAACCCCGTTCGCGATGCTGAGCTGTGCAGTGTCGGCGCAGACGGCGTGATCAAGTTCTGGGACGTGCGCACAAAGGCGTGCGTCAACGAGGTTCGGGACCTGGGCGACACATTCACGCTGGCCTGGGCACCGGACGGGGACAGCCTCGTCGTTGGGAACAGAGTGAGTGGACCGGGAGGTGGCGAGACGACGACGGCTGCTGGCTGACACGATCAGGAAAACGACCTGCACGTACTGTCACCGACACAGTCAGCCCCGGTGGTCACGAAGCGACAGCCAGCCAGGACAAACGACCTGGCATTCTGCTGGAGCGGCAAGAAGCTGTTTTCCGCGTCCAGCGACGGCCGTACGAGGATACTGTCGTTTCCAGACCTAGAGCCGTGTTTCCGGGGCAACTTTGCCGGCGCTGTCGCTAGCCAGGGGACGGCAGATGACGACAACGACGCAACTGCTGCCGAGTTTGCACTCCGCGGCCATACGTCCGAGTGTCTGACGGTGGCTTTGAGTCCGACCGGGCGCCATCTGGCCACGGGCGGCTCCGACGCCATTATTGCGCTATGGGACACGGCAAAGTGGACGTGCCAGCGGACGGTCACCAAGATGCTTGGGCCGGTTCGCAGCCTGAGTAAGTGATGCCCAGGGGGCTCGACTGTCCGCGCAAGAGGACGTATGCGAGCACGAGTATGAGTTCGCGATGCTGATACCTTGCAGGCTTCAGCTGGGACGGCAACTATGTGGTGGGTGGCAGCAGCGAGGGTACGGGGCTGGAAGTGACGCGGCCCGAGAGCGGCGATCACATCTACACGTTCAAGACGGCACAGCCGGTGCCCGTGGTGGCATGGGCACCGACACGGTATTTCCTAGCGTACAGCGAGCTGGGCAGCCTGCGCATCGTCGGGGTGGACACGGAGAGGCGGGCATAAGCAGCTGGAGCGGGACCATCCGTCCCATCGGCGAGTTGCCGAAACGGCGAGCTGCCGAAGGGCCAGACGGTCTCTCTATATGTAGCCTTTTGTGGAGCAGTACGATACCGACAGAGACCGGCGAGGCTGTGCAGAGCTGGAACAGCGGGACCTCGCCAACAACGGTCTACTTTTTCTTGTCGGCCACAGCAGGGAGAAGTGTTCTTGCTGTTCTTGGCGGTCTAGTCCTGCATGCACCAGCCTCAGTGTGCCGTTAGATTCGTGAACGTGTGTGTCAATGCCTCATGCCACAATGCCACAAAGTCCCATGGATTGCTGCCTCAACCGTTCCGGGCTCACGGAACCGTCAGCCTCTGCTTCGCTGCCGCAACTGTTGTCCGTTTCGTACATGTCGTATCTTACTATTCGGCCACTTTTCCGTCATATCTGCTAATCTCCATTGGCGCCTTTAGCGCCGTATCTTGCCCTTTATCACAGCAAAACATCATAGCGGGAAAAAATGGCTGATTAATGCCTCTGGGGGTCCGACCCACATACAGTGCGCCGACTTCAGTAGCTGGCAGAGACAGAGTCCTTTTGTTGCGCCGAACACCGTGCGCAGGCTACTGTCTTCTGCCTTAGGCTGTCATCCCCCTTTGGTCTGATGCCAAATCGCTCCCACCGTTGTCTCTGGGTTCTTGGCTTCTACCAAACGGCTCTACCGATCGTAGTATTGCCCTCTTCGACGCCCTCTCGCGCTACCCAATCGTGCCAGCCGTTTTCCTATCGCCAGGCGGCATTCTGGTGCTGTTTAGCTGGGATCTCTCGACAGTGTTCAGCTTCGCGAACCCCTCAAACTTATCACGATCTGCCGCAGCCTTCCGCCTTTTGCCAACGTCTACGCATGCCTGCGGCCTAGTTGCGACGCCGACGCCGACCGCCGACCGCCGACCGCCATCGACGAGCAGAGTGGCGTGGCCTACCATGCTGGGGTGATTAGCACTCGACTTGGCATTCTTCAGCAGGACTGCCATATCGCTACCGGCGTGCGGCTCTGGTCGACCGACTTCTCCGCTCCCTATTTCTGAACCTAACCCTGCCGGACGAAGAGTACAGCAGAAACAACGATAGCCGGTCTGGTCAACCAGACCCTGGCCTGAGAAGTCCGTACAGCTCCGTTCTGTCCGCCCGCGACTCGTACTCGATCCGGCGGGACAGAACAGCCAGGACCGGGGCCGAATCGAAAGCGTCGCATTCGGCACCCATTATACCCTCAATCGTCCTCATGTCTCCGTCCCTGTCGCCTGACGGCACCAATGCTGCCGATGGATTTGGAGACATGACGTCGGCCATTCATGCGGACGACAACCCGAATGCTGGCATTCCTCGCCAGAAGCGTCTCGCCTGCCTCATCTGCCGGAGACGCAAGCTCAAATGCGATGGCCGGAGACCCAGCTGCAGCACATGCTCCCGCCTCGGCCACCCATGTGCCTATGACGAGGTGCGCAAGAAGAGCGGACCAAAGAGAGGCTACGTGAAGGCTCTCGAGGAGCGACTCAGTACGTGCCGTCCAGGGGGAGGACTGCATTCGAGGCTGCTGCTGACATGGCGCATTAGAACAAGTCGAGGTGATGCTGAAATCGCAAGACGGCGTGGCTGCTCCGGTCAGCGCCACGGCTGCAGATGCCCTCAAAGGATTTGTCGTCGACGGCGGGCCCGGCGGGGGGCCCGGCGGCCCCGGCGGCCCCGGCGGCCCTGGCGGCCCCGGCGGCTCTGTGAACGCTGCCATATCCGGGGAACGAGCCACATCCGCCGGTGACTTCCATGTTGCCGACGCGTCGATGGGCCTGTCTGGCAGTCGCGATATGGAGCGGTGGCAGTTCAGCGGCGAGTCGCCGCCAGCGCGCCCGGGCTCCCTGGACGAGTTCAACTTTGGCAGTCGCATCCCCATCAACAACATGAATCCCGTTGACGGCAACTTCACCTGGGAGATCATCAACCTAGGCCTCGACGAGCCTCTGCCACCACAGGAGACCATTGACGAGCTGTGTGTTTCTGCCCCCATGCGCTCTCCGCGTTCTGCGAAGATGCTAATGCTGTATCGGTCGCCAGACACCAGGTGTATTTCGACAAGATCCACCCATCGCTGCCCATGATCCATAAATACCGCTACCTCGCAGCCATGAACCTGTAAGACAACGCCCTTGCGTGCTGTGCCGGCTCGCCCGAGCTGCCGTGGACGCCGTCTGACCTCTCTTGCCAGTGCCCCGAACCAACGGCCGCCGGTATGCCTGCGATATGCCATGTGGATGTTGGCCTGCTCTGTCACGGACAAGTACGGCGACCTCAAGGACCTCTTCTACCAGCGGGCGCGCAAGTACCTGGAGGCCGACTACGTGAAGGGCTACGGCGAGCACATGATCTCCGTGGCCCACTGCCAGACGCACATCATCCTGGCGTCGTATGAGTTCAAGATGATGTACTTTCCTCGTGCGTGGCAGAGCACCGGCCAGGCTGTCCGGCTTGCCCAGATGTACGTCGTCTCCCCGCCCTCTGCCTCGCCGTGCTCCTGCTGACGGAATGCCCCATCAGGATCGGGCTGCATCGTCTGGACGGCTGCGGCCTGGACGTCAAGCAGTGCCTGCCGCCTCCGCGCGACTGGACGGAAAAGGAGGAGCGCCGCCGCACGTTCTGGATGGCCTACTGTGAGGACCGCTACGCAAGCATCGGCACCGGCTGGCCCATGACCGTCGACGAGCGCGACATCACCACCCTGCTGCCCACGTCGGAGGAGGCATTCGACATGAGCCGGCCGGAATCCAGCGTCTCGCTGCAGGACGCCATGTGCCCGTCGGGCATCGGCCAGCTGACGTCCTTTGCCGGCATCGTTCTGATGGCCTGTCTCTTTGGCCGCAACCTCACGCACCTGCATCGCCCGGATGCCGACGAGCGGGACGACGACCTGAACGGCGAGTTCTGGAAGCGCCACCGCAACCTCGACAACATCCTGCTCAACACGCTGCTGGGCCTGCCTGCACACCTCAAGCTGCCGGCCGGGCTCCAAAACCCCAACATTGTGTTTACCAACATGTCCATCCACACGTCCACCATCTGCCTGCACCAGGCGGCCATCTTCAAGGCGGAGAAGAACGGGCTGGCCGCGTCCGTGAGCCCGGAGAGCAAGATTCGCTGCATCAACGCCGCCAACGAGATTGCCAGCATCATGCGCATGGTGTCGCACATGGATCTGTCATCGGTACGTCGTCACGGCACGTGCCCGCACGTTGCTCGGGTAGTTTTTTTCGCGCCGGTTCCATGCGCTAACAGAAGCCAGATGAACCCGTTCATATCATTCTGTCTCTATGTAGCAGCCAGGGTGTTTGTGCAGTTCCTCAAGACGCGCCCCGACCAAAGCACGACGGTCGACTCCCTGCGCTTTCTGCTGACGGCCATGGGCGCTCTGAAGCGGAAGAACCCGCTGACCGAGTCGTTCCTGGTGCAGCTGGACGTCGACCTAGAAGCGCTGGCGGACCGTATCCCGGGACTGAAAATCGCGTTCCCGTCGAGCAGCGACAGCGTGGGTCTCTTCGTCTCCTCTCCACGCCCCTCCTGCCGCCGCGTTGTTCTCGTGCTGACTCGGTGCTGACAGCGCAAGCAGCCCACGTCTCTGGGCGCCGGCCTGGGGCGCCAGGGGGCATCGTGTGAGGAAGGGCCGGGCGACGGCATCCTGGCGTACCAGAAGGAGATTTCCCGGTCCATTGTAGAGGCGAACGCAAGCACGTCCAACAGCGGCACCGGCGACATGAGCGAGGACACGAGCAGCAGAGACCGGCACTCGGGCTCGAGCTCTGCCAGCACAAGCGCGAATGGATGCGGCACCGGGGCGGGCTCGCACGGCTGGCTTGGGCCGGACTCGCGGCTGCCGACGCGCGATCGCAGCAGCACCGGACACTCGCCCATATTCCAGATGCCGGCCGGCACGTATCCGGACGCGGCCGACGGCGGGATGATGGGGGCCTCGACGGGGCAGACGGTGTCCATGCAGGGCTATGTGCAGGGCGACGGCGGCGGCGGCGGCGGTGGTGGTGGCGGTGGCGGCGACATGCACGAGCTGTCGTCGACGTCGCCCGGTGAGGGCCTGTCGAACCGGCCGACGCCCAACTCCAGCGCGGCGGCCTCGGAGCAGAGACAGACGCTGGCACCACCGGCGCAGACGGGGCCTGGCCACATGCGGTCGGCGGCAGGCTCCTACGACGCCAGCCCGGTGTCGCCGTCGCACGGCATCGGAGGCAAGTCGGGCGGGGCCGGCAGGATGAGCCAGACGGCTGGCGGCTACTATGCGGCGGCGAGCGGGATAGCGTCCGAGTACGGCTCGCAGCCGGCGATGTCGGCGACGGGCCTGTCCGGCGGAGGGAGCAGCCTGGGCGGGATGATGCCTGCGCCGTCGTCTGGCGAGTACACCTTGTCGGCCGGGTGGAGCCTGCCGGCACAGACAGCCATGACGCCCGTGTCGGAGGGCGTATTGCAGACGATCATGCAGATGGGGCCGATGGAGACGATGGACCTTGGGTGGGACTCGAATCCCTAGATAGAAAGGAACGCGGCGCTTTGGACAACAGTTGGACATGATGCATTTTTGGGCACAGGCCGGGATACAGGACGTGCGAAAAGAAAAACCAAATCAAAGGGGGAGGGAGGGGGACAACCACGGGGGGGGGGGGTGCATGATCTATACCTTGATGTACAGTGTCTCATTATTTTGGGGGCTCTACATTGCTTGCTTTCGGGAGACCGGCAGTGGTTCTCGCCGCTCTTCATGTATCTTTATGTTTTGGTACAGTTGATTTGTTTTGGACAGTTTTGGGAAGCAGGTGCGGGCAGCTGCGGACAGCTGCAAGCAGCTGCAAGCCGTGACTAAGCAGGGGTATGTTACACAGACCCATCACCACGCGCCATCCATGTCCAGCATCATGTTGATGGTGCCCATGGTGATGGAGCGCGGCTTGCGGGCGTGGCCACGCAGCATGCGCCAGGCGGCGCCCCGCGCGCGGCCCTCGTCGACGATGGCGTGGACGCCGTCGAGGCTCTTGCCGGCCTCGTGCAGGGCGGCCCCAGCGGTGACGGTGTCGGCCAGCCGCAGCTCGCCGGCCGTCTTCTCCATCTCGGCGCGCAGCAGCCAGCGCTCCCAGCACCAGCTGGCGGCCAGGCCGGTGACGGCAGCCACATCGTCGGTCGAGCCGGTCACCATGGCCTCGAGCTGGACGGTGGGGACGGGCGCGCCGGACGAGTCGCGGGCGACGACGGCGGGCCGGGCGGCCAGCGAGGCCGGACGCGGGCCGACGGGCAGACACAGCCAGGCGCGACGGGTGTGGGCAAAGCCGGCGCGGTCCAGACGGCCCAGGAACAGCTTCGTCGGGGCCGGGTCGTAGCCCAGGGTCTGCAGCACGAAGCCGAACTCGACGCTCTTGGCATTGCCCAGCGGGCCGGCATTGACAATGTCGGCGTCCAGCAGGCTGAACTCGAGGTAGCCGCCCGGCTTGAGCACGCGGTAGCACTCGCGCAGACACGTCTCCCACTCGTCCTCGCCGTTCTCGCCCACCAGCTTGAGGATCGAGTGCAGCTCGGCCGCGTGCACCAGGTCAAAGTGCCCGTCGGCAAACGGCAGCCGCACGAGCCTCTCGACGGCCACCTGGCGGTGGTTCGACGGCCCGCGCACGTTGGCGTTGGACAGCTGGCGGACGGCCTTGGTCGTCACGCTGTACACCTTGGCGTTGGGGTACTGCAGCGCCACGTGCCAGGCCCACGCGCCCGTCGCCTGGCCGCCCAGGTCGAGGATGCGCGTCCGCTCGCGGCCGCTGGCCGGCCGGGCCAGCCGCTTGTGCACCGGCGCCGTCACCAGCCGCCCGCCGTTGAGCAGCTTCGTCGCGGCCACGTGCCACGTCGCCGGGGCCATCTGGCCGAGCGCGTCCGCCTCCTTGTCGGCCCGCAGCCGGGCCGGGTCGTCGGCCAGCTCGTCGTCGCCGCGCACCACGTTTGCGCTCATCCGCTTCTTGGCCGACTGCGGCAGCACCGTCAGCTGGTACTTGCCCAGCAGCTGGTTGCGGTGGGCCGCGCGCAGCAGCAGCCGCTGTGCCTGCAGCGCCTCGAAGCGCGGCAGCCGGTGCACGAACACGTCCGTCGCCTGGCTGCGCACCAGGCCGTCGGTAAAGGCCCGGTAGTACGCCGACTCCTGGTGCACCAGCCTCGACGGCAGCGAGCGCGGCATCGCCGCCGGCGACCGGATGCCGTCCGTGAACCGCACCGTCTTCTTGCGAGCCGGCGTCGCCACCACCACCACCGCCGCCGCCGTGCTGGCCGCCTCCGGCTCGCCCGTGTCCTTGGGCGGGACAGCCGGCGCCACCGGGGAGCCGATCTCGGCCCGCTCCATCTCGGGCGACCGCGCCTCGTCGTGCGACTCTGTCAGGTCCGCCACGCCGTTGAGATACGCCCGCTGCGCCACCAGCCACATCTCCGTGCGGTCGAGCTGCGACAGCGCCGTCTGCTGCAGCTTCCGGCCGTCCACGGCCAGGTAGTCCTCGACGATCTCCGTGGCCACCACCTCCTCGACCGGCGAGCCCGCCGCCTGGTGCTCGTGCCCGTGCTCGTGCCCGTGCTCGTGCTCGTGCTCATGCTCGGCGGCGGCAGGCGGCAGGCGGTGCGCCGTGACAGGCGTCTTCTGGACGCGGAACGCCGTCAGGGGATCGTCCGTCTCGACAGCAGCCGCCACCTCGATGACCTGCTCTACCGGCGAGGTCGACAGCCGCGCATCGGACAGGGGCGGCACCGCGGGCGTCGCCCCCGCATCGTTCCACGGCAGCCGGTAGAACTGCTCGGCCGCGCCCGACGTCGGCGGCTGGGCCGAGTCGATGGGCGTCATGCCGGGCATGTGCCACGTGTGCCGCGTCCGCGGCGAGAGGCCGGAGAAGAAGCCGCCCGGCGACGGGATGTCGAGCCGCGTCAGCCCGGCCAGAGACCGCTGCTGGACCGGCGAGAACGCCACCGTCTGCCGCGGGAAGCCGGACGTGATGAGCCGCAGCGGCCGCTGCGCGTGCGTCTCCGACATCTCCACCGGCGGCCGCACGTCTTCGCTGGGGAGCTCGAGGACGCGCTCCGGCCCCGCGTCGCCGTCCACGGAGCCGGCGTCGGGCCGTGCCAGGCACTGCAGCGTGGCCATGGCGCCGGGCTGCAGCTGCACCCCCGACCAGCCGCTGCCGTCCGCATCCTCCCCGGCGCAGCTGATGACGGGAGTGGGCGGCGCCGACGTCTGCGCCGACATCAGCGACATCTGGTCCGACGTCTGGCTGCCGTCCAGAGACGGCGGCGCCGACGCCGTGGGCACCGCGAGCGCGTGGTGCTTGTGCATAAACGACACGATGGCCGGCGACATGGGCACCTGGGCCGACGGCGTGGGGGCCATGGGCGACGTGCACAGCTTCGGGGCGGGCTCTGCCGGCGCCGTCGTCGTCGTCGTCGTCGTCGTTGTCGTCGTCGTCGTCGTCGCCCGCATCGGGATGCTCAGCTGCGGCAGCATGCGCCGCGAGACGCTGTTCTTGCGCCCGACGCCCGACGCCCGCTGCCTCTGCCTCTTGGCCCGGCCGTCGTCGTCGGACACGTCGTATATGTCGTCGAGCTCGGTGGCCTCGGTGGCTGCCGTGCCGCTGCCGTTCCAGGGGCTGGACGGCGAGTTGCTGCTGGGCGACGAGTCCAGATCCTCCAGCTCCTCCAGATCCTCCAGATCCTCCAGATCCTCCAGATCCTCCTCGTCCATGGAAGCAGAGGGCGACGACGGCAGGATGGGCGCCGACAGGAAGTGGAAGCCCCGCGGCGTCGGAAAGTGGTCGCTCATCGGAGACAGCCACAGCCCTACCCTCTGCGACGGGTCGTCCCGCTGCCGTCGGTCGTCGTACAGCCTCGGCGGCTGGTGCGGCTGTGGCTGTCGCGCTGCTGGTGCCAGGGCCGCCTGCATCGGCCGTGTTGGCGACGCCTCGCTGCCGTCGGCCTCTTCCATTATGGTATTAAGATATTGGTACTCTGTCCGTTGATCCCGCAAATTGTGCAGAGCACCCGTGTAGCCGCTGCCGGCCATGTTGGCGAGAAGAAGGAGGGCGTTCAAGAAAAAGGCCCAGGTGATGGGAGCTGAGGGCAAGCCTTGTCCTGCACCTTGGGGTGTAGTGGTTGGACGTCCTGCGTCCGGGGAGTATGTTTGTCGAGACCAGCGACAAGAAGAAGAAGAAGAGCAGCACTGAAACGATGGGCTGGTTCGGTCAACGAACCAAAGAGCGACACGGAGAAGAGAGTGGTGGGGAGCAGAGCAGAGAGGACGAGAAGAGAGGCAAGCTGGGCAGAGGGCGAGATATAACTGTGACTGACGAGCCCGAGACGACCGAGACGACCGAGACGACCGCAGCGACGCAGCCACAACGGCACAGCATCTGTGACCTGACCGTCGGCCGTGGCCGCGCGTGCTAGCCGCTCGCTGTCCTCGCATTGTCACCACCACCATGCCATCGAACCCGTTCCAGTGCCGGGTTTCTATTCCTATCCTCGTCTTCGCCAGCAGCGGTCATTTCTCCATACCACATCGGGTGGTTCTCGTGGGCTCTGAGGCCCTCCTGCCCAATCAGCCGTCGTGGCACCGCTGCTCATCTTACCCAACCGGGCCAGTCCAGCTGCGCGTTGGATCGCGCGCGCCAACCAGGACACACGATGACGGCACCACCTGCAAACCGGGGTCGGTGGCGGGGTCCGGCTGCAGATCGCTGGCCAATGATGCCGTCTGTGCCCACGGCTCGGCGCTTAACCCATGCATCGTCGGCGGCACGCCCCATTGCTGCTGTTTCTGCACAATTCTAGGGTGACAGCAGCTTTGTACGGGGTAGGCGTCATGACTGCAGTCTGCTTCCGCATTCCTATCCGAGACATCCACGTACACCAGACGAGAACAAGGAGCATCGCTGATCATCGCATGGCGAGAAACGGCGGCCTGGCCTGGACACAGCCACGCAAAAAAGGGGTTATCGAGACCGCTGGTTCGCTCTCCAGCTTCCACTCGATTCAGAGGGACTTTCCCTGCTTGCTTCATGACGCTGGTCCCGTTCCTGGAAATGAGCTGGCCAATATCACAACGGGTCCAGATGTCGGTTGGGCACACGAGAGGCGCTGCGTGTTTGCGCTGCGTGTTTGCACTGCAGTGACGATGATCGGGGCACAGCATCGTAGAAGACGGGAAATGCAACGCAACCTACTATTAAGCGCTGGCGCAGCTGCGATGCCCGCAGGAACGGGATACTTCCAACGGCCGTGGCTTTGCCTGCAGCGCTCAAGTACGATACTTGGCAAAACGCCCTAAGCCCCTCTGAAAATTGCTACCCCGCCATGCTAAACAGCAGGCGCGACCAACTACGGCAAGGAGGGGCAGCCGCGGAAAAAAACCACGGCACCACGTCGGAGCTATGCCAAAGTGAAGGCTTCCTCCACAACCGCGCGAAAGCAGAACCGGAACATCCACGCAGAGCGCGCAGTCCCTGACGCACCCTCCCCCCCCCCCCCCCCACCCCCCACCCCCCCCCCCCCCCCCACACCCACCCCCCCCCCCCCCCCGCCGCGCCACGCCCCTCTCCCCGCCGCCCGCCCCC
>JANSMH010000193.1:0-49749 GCA_029299595.1 Grosmannia serpens
CGCCCCATACGATTCTGGATATGGCCAGCCGCAGCAGCAACAGCAACAGCCACAGAAACAGCAACAGCAACAGCAACAGCAACAGCACCAATACCAACACCAGCTGCCAGGATATGTTTGTATAGTATTTCACTTTAGTGGAAGGGGAACGTCATGACGAATATATGATGACAGCGCAAATTTATTCCAGCAACGAATATATAGATATGTAAGCGTTTGGCAGTCGAATAACTTCCAAGTGGCATGTTCCCTAGGAGGCAAGGAGATGTGTGTATATATCGGGTAAGAAGGGAGCACGGGGTGCATCGAGAGCAGAGCGGCAGGGTAAATGGGAGATGACGGAAGGTACGAGATACAAAGAGCTGAGAGTGGATAGTGAAGAGGGCGGATGGGAGAAGGAGGAGGGGGGAGGGGGGGTTCACTGCTGCTTGGGCTTGGCCTTGTAGAAGTAACTACAAGGTGGAGGTTAGCACGAGCAAAAGAGCGTCCACGTTCTCTCCGAGGAAGCCAGACGCACTTTGCTAGGGCGCCTTCAAAGAGGCTGACGGCGCCGAGGAGGCCGAGGCCGGCGGCGGCGGCCTTCCAGCTGAAGCGGCCCTGTTCGTAGAGGCCCCAGGCGCGGAAGCCGAGCAGGGTGCCGAGGCCGATGACGGCGGCGACGTTGCCGACGATGGCGGCCTGGGCGACGGTTGGGTGGTCCTGCTGCACGGCAGCAAACTGGGCGGCGATCCAGCGGTCGGCGCGACGGGCCTGGGAGGCGGCTCTCTTGGCCGTGTCCTGGGTCTTGGACCGCGCGCGGGCGGCGGCCCTGGTGGCGCGGATCTTGGCCTCGGCGGCGGCGGCAACGGCCTCGTGCTCGAGGCGCTCGGCCTGGGTCTCGGTCGTCACCGACTGGTCCCCAAAGTCGGAGGCCACTGTGCGGATCGAAGGCGTGTCGACGTCGATGAGCGACACCGTCGAGGCGGCCAACTCGGACGGCTCAATCTCCGGCACGGCTGGGGCGGCAGCCTTGGAGGGGTGAAGAAGGCGTCAGTCACGTTTTTTGGGGTCCTGGCAGAAAAAGAAAAAGGCACAGTTCCACTTTGCGTGGACGGTCTGCTATACAAGAAGAAAAAATCCGCCAAAAAAGAATATACCTCTTCGGGCGACTGCTTGGGCCCCTTGGCGGCGATCTCTGCGTAGGACACTGCAGAGAGGGCAGTGTTAGTCTGACGGCAGCAGCGAGAGGCAGCAAGAACCCCCTCCGAACAACCAATATACGGGTAATACCTCAAGATGCCCGGGGAGGGGGGAGGGGGGAGGGGGGAAAATGACTGCACTCTGGCGTTGCCGACACAGAGCCGAAGATAAGTGACGTACTCATTTAATTTTGTACAGGAGGGGCCTTTGTTCGATCCAGTACGGGCTCGCTGTCGGTCGACGGGCGTCCAAGGGGGAGGTCCTTCGTTCGGCAGGGAGCAGGATGCAGGAGGATAGAAGGGGAGGAATAAAATGGGAAGAGAAGAGGTCGTGTTCGAAAGAGGAAATCGTTGGCAGCATGTGAGAAGGGAATTTTGGCTGTTGAGCTGGCAGGCGCTGGCGTGACCTTTCTTGTGGGTGGTGACTTCTCGCAGAGGCAGGGCCGAGACCCGATGACGTCGGCCGCCTTGTCGAATGGGGCTTCCCTGTAAGGGCGCAGTGGGCGAATGGACGCCTCAGGCAGCAGGGGGTGGGGCTGGAGCACTATTTCGGGCAAGCGCCCAGCCCAGCGACTTAGTGCCAGCTGCCCTGCTCCCAGATCGTCAGGTGTGGAGCCCAGCTGGAATCCGTTACCTGGACGACCGACTCAGTCAACAGATGGCGCCTTCAGACCACTCAGCATGCTACACCGACAAGCAGCTTGTCCACATGGGCCACCCCAAATAGTGCAGATTGTGGTCGTGCTCGTTCTGCTCTTGCCGTGCATTCCAGGAAAGCATCCTAATACTCGTACATCGTACTCCGTACACACCTGCACTGAATTGGAGACTCGACACAGTCGACGGCATATCAGCATACACAAACACGGGCAACAAACAGGCCGCAGGCAGCAGACAACAGACAGAACTCACACTCTCTACTCGCCGTCGTCGCCACCGCCGCTGCTGGAAGCCGGGCACGATGTTGAACGCATTGGCCGATGGGCCGACCGTGACCCTGTCATGTACGTCTTTTGCTGCGAGGAAGAAGCACGCCACCTGACGACGAGTCAACTAACTGACCGACGGCGTCTCTGCCTGAACAGTCGCCAACAATTTCTGGGGCAAAGATGATGCCGGCGTCGGGCCGCTCCTGGAGCGCATGCACGCGGCCAAGCAGACCTCGGACGAGCTCAAGTCCTTCTACAACAGTACGCCTCGCGTCTCTGCGATCTGCCGACCCTGACGCGTCTCCCCCGTGACTGACATGTGACATCTCTCTGCAGCCCGGGCATCGATCGAGGACGACTACGCGCGCAAGCTGCTGTCGCTCTGCCGCAAGCCGCTGGGCTCGCAGGAGTCGGGCAACCTCAAGACGTCGCTGGACGTGATGCGTGCCGAGGTCGAGTCGATGTCTAAGCAACACCAGTCGATCGCGGCGCAGATGAAGACGGAGCTGGAAGAGCCGCTGGCGGCCTTTGCGGGGGCCATGAAGGAGCGGCGGAAGATTGTGCAGAACAGCATCGAGAAGCTGCACAAGGTGAAGACGCAGCAGACGCAGCACGTGAACAAGTCGCGCGACCGGTACGAGCAGGAGTGCCTCAAGATCAAGGGCTACCTGGCGCAGGGCCACATGGTGATGGGCCAGGAGGAGCGGAAGAACAAGGCGAAGCTGGAGAAGACGCAGATCAACGTGGCGACGACAAACACAGAGTACGAGAACGCCGTCAAGGTGCTGGAGGAGACGACGGCGCGGTGGAACCGCGAGTGGAAGGCGGCGGCGGACAAGTTCCAGGACCTGGAGGAAGAGCGCCTGGACTTTACCAAGAGCAGCCTGTGGTCGTTTGCCAACATCGCGTCGACGGTGTGCGTGAGCGACGACTCGTCGTGCGAGAAGATCCGGCTGTCGCTGGAGAAGATGGAGGTCGAAAAGGACATTGCGCTGTTCATCAGCGAGAGGGGGACCGGCCAGGAGATTCCCGATCCGCCCAAGTACATCAACTTCTGCCGCGGCGACCTGGACTCGCAGTCGGAGACGTCCGAGGACGACAGCTACTCCGTTGCCCAGTTTCCGCGCAGCATCAACCCGGCCTACCGCACGTCGTCGCCGCAGCCGTCGACGTACGAGTCGCACCACGACCCCAACAACACGGCCGTCGCCCGCGACGTGGGCTACCAGCCCGACAGAGAGAGGGAGCCGGCGGCGCCAGCGGCCGGCCGAGAGATGGCGGTGCCGCCCCAGAAGGCGCAGCAGCAGCAGCAGCAGCAGCAGCAGCCGAAGCAGCCGAAGCAGCCGAAGCAGCTGATGCAGCAGCCGGCAGCTCAGGCCGCACTTCTCGCGCCAGCCGAGAAGCCGCGGGCTCTGATGGCACAGGATCCCTATGGCGGAGGAGGTGCCCATGCGCAGCAGCTGCAGCTTCAGCAGCAGCAGCAGCAGCAGCAGCAGGAGCAGCAGAAGCAGTTGCAGCTGCAGCAGCAACAACAGCAGCAGCAACAGCAACAGCAACAGCAACAGCAACAGCTGCAGCAGCAACAGCTGCAGCAGCAGCAGAAACAGTTGCAGCTGCAGCAACAACAGCAGCAACAACAGCAGCAGAAGCAGCTCCAACAGCAACAACAACAGCAGCAGCAGCAGCAGCAGCAGCAGCTCCAGCAGAGCAAGACGGCACCGTATGAACGCAACGAGCGCGGCGAGTTTGCCGCAGTGCCCCACGATCCCTATCCGATGGACGGCATGACGATGTTGTGTCGCACCGGCGGCGGTGGCGGAGGACGGCCGCAGTCAGACCTAAACTCGCAGCTGAGCTCGCAGGTCAGCTCCAACTCGTCGGCGCGGCCGTCCAGCCGCGACTCGCACAGCGACTACTCGGCGCCGACGCCGTACTCGAGCCAGGAGCTGCCCAGCGGCTCAGGCTCCTCGTCGCCCGTCAAGAGCAGTGGCGGAGACGCGGATATGATTTCGGGCGGGGGCGACTCCGGCATGATGGTGCAGGCGGACGACAAGAAGGTGCTCAAGAAGAAGAGCGGCTTCTTCCAGAACCACAGCCCGTTCCGGCGCAAGAGCACCAAGGACATCTCGGCGGGCGCGCCAGCATCGACGCATCGCAACACGTGGCACTCATCCATGGCACCGCAGCAGCAGCAGCAGCAGCAGCAGCAGCAGCAGCAGCCACAGCAACAGCAGCAGCCGCAGCAACAGCAGCAGCAGCAGCAACAGCACAGCAATGCGGGCTCGAACCGCGGCTCCGTCTATGGCGGAAGCAGCAGCAGCCGATTTGGCAGCAGTGTGGGCGTGGGCTCGATGGAGCAGCCGCGCAACCTGCTGACCGACCGCACAGCCAGTCCGGATCCCATTGACGCGAATGCCAGCCTGGCTCTGAACGTGGGCCAGAACGTCTTCTCGGTGGCGACACCGGCCCGCCGGGGTGCCGGAGGCAGCAGTGGCCAGTCGGCAGCCGAAGCCGCGGCCGAGGAGGACCCGATCGCGCTGGCGCTGGCCGAGCTCAAGGGCGTCACGGCGGTCGGCAAGCAGTCGTCGGTGCGCATGTCTGCCGACCACTACCACGGCATATCGACGCCGGTGCCGGGAACGCGCAGCTCCGTTCTGGGCGGCGCTGTCGGCAGCAACGGTGCAGTGGCAGCAGCCATGCGTGGAACACCACCGCCGTCATATGACCAGCAGGTGCAGCGACTGGGCGTTCCGCCTCAGGCTGTGACCTCCAAGGCGATGAAGCAGACGTCGCAGAAGTTTGTCGACCAGACGCGCAATCTGTTCAGCCAGCCGCCGGCCGGCAGCCATCGCCACGCGCCGTCGGGATCGATCTCTGGCGCCGGCTATGCGCCCTCGCCGTCTCGCAGTGGCGGTGGTGGTGGCATGGGTGCTGGCAGTGTCAGCGGTCGCAGCAGCGGCCGCAACAGCTACGACATTCCGCGGGACTCGTCGCCAGCAGCACGGCGCAGCACGTCTCCACGGCCCGGCACATCGGCCGCGAGACAGCAGTACCAGCAGTCTCCCCAGCAGCAGCACCAGCCATCACCGTCGCAGCAGGACTATCGGCGGTCGACCTCGCCCAACCCCTATGCCGAACGGCCTCGACGCCAATCGTCATACCAGCCACAGCAGCAGCAGCAGCAGCAACAGCAGCCGAGAGAGCAGAGCTACTACGGCCACCAGTCGTCCAACAGCATGCCGTCACGGGGCGTGTCTCCGTCGCCGTATCGTGGTGACTTCCGGCCCGGCAGCAGTGTGGGCAGTGGTGGATATGGCGGTGGTGGCTATGGCAGCGGTCGTCCGGGCAGCAGCATGGGCGGCAGCAACAACGGCGACATGGCCGTGCAGCTGGCACCGCAAGGCTCAGGATCTACCGATGACGGCTATGGGTCTCAACGTGGTCGTGGCGGCGGCAGCCGGCCGGGAACCAGCAGCTCCAACTCGCGGGCCATGGGCCTATATGAGGGCGCCGGCACGCTGCGGCAGCGAAGCAAGAGCATGGTTGACAGCCGGCAGTTTACGCGAGACGGACGTCCGATTGTGCATTTTGGTGAGTTTTTGAGATTTGGCTTTTGTTGGCTTTTGTTGGCTTCGTTGTTTCGTCTGGTCGGTTTACTAACAGCTAAGCGCGTGCTCTCTATGTGTACCAGGCGGCGATCCCCGAGGAGCTGGGCTTCAGCAAGGGCGACATCCTGGCAGTGCTGCGGCACCAAGACGACGGCTGGTGGGAGGCGACGGTGCATGGTGGCAGCGGACAGGTTGGGCTGGTGCCGAGCAACTACCTGCAGCCGTGTTAGGGGGATAATGGCAGACGGGGGGATGACTGACGAAGGAGACGATGGAGATGATGCATGCCATCACGACGGGCCCAGCCTCGCGTCGGGTAGATGACGTGAGCATGGACCTCGGAGATTCCTTGGATTTCTCGGCATTTTTCTTTTCTTTTGCACGGTTTCTGATTTCGGGCCATTTCTTTGACGATTTCGCCTCTTTTCTTGACTTGTTTTTTCCAGCACGCTTTTCAGCTTTCAGCTTTTGCTTCTCAGCTTCTCAGCTTCTCAGCCTTTCCTTTTTTCTCTTCTTTATTTCGGGGTGGCCAGGGAGGCATCTCTTTTTTATGTAACGGATGATGTGAGCTTGACAATATCAAAGTTTCAAAGAATCTCGTGAGACTGATACGCGTAAGATGCCCTGTAATACAATTGTGGTTCCACTGCAGTCACCACCCGCGACGGGTCGCACCTGCTGGGTGAGGTCATGCAGTGGGCCACCGCGCTGTGATTGGCCAGTAGATTGGTGCACCTCCACAGTGCCTTCTCGAGCTTCATTTCCAGCGAACGAGAAACAAGCTGCAAACGGCCTGGACTCGATCTGCCAGCCATGCGAATCTGACTCTACAGCGCTGTCATCAAGGACGTGTCGGCAAGCTCTCCACATCGAGCTCTCATCTCGCGCGGCTCCGACCGGGCTCTTCCTTCTGCTTTCCTCGTTCTCTTCCGCCTTCGTCATCTCTCCTCGGCCACCATGCTGGAGGATGCCTACCGCGCGGTGACGTCCAAGGCGGCCCGCCGCACGCTCGTTTACGGGGTGATACTGGCGCTGGCATCGACCCTGCTGTACGGCGTGGCCGTCGTGGGCTACATTGGCTTCTACCGCGACTATGTGCCGCATCGGGTGCGCACGGCGCCCCTGTATCTGCAATACGGGTGAGAGTGGGACGGACCCGACGAGCGAGCTGCTCAGTGCTCGCTGCTCGCTGCTCCCTGCTCACTGCCCAGTGCTGACTGCTACTCTCCCCCTCCTGCAGCAAGACGTCTGCGTTCTCGGCGCTGGCCCACCCGCACCAGCCGCAGCATCCGTTTGCGATTGCCGATCTGCGCGGGCTCAGCCTCAAGACGGACCAGGAGTACGACATTTCGGTGAGCCTGAGCCTGCCGCGGTCGCCGGCCAACATGGCGGCGGGCAACTTTATGGTGGAGCTGGCGCTCGTCTCCGGCGGCGGCGGTGGCGGCAGCAGCGCGTGGTCGTCGTCGCAGTCCCCGGCCGACGACATTGCGACGGCCGCGCGGCTGCCACCGGCCGACCCGCGCGACTTTCTGCTTTCTGCCGGCCGGAGCCTCGTCTATGCGGCCGCGCGGCCGGCGCTGCTGGCCTACGCCGACCCGCTCGTGGCCACGGCCGCGCGGCTCGTCTTTCTGCCGTACCACCTGCTGGCGCCGGCGGCGGCGCCCGAGGCCGCCCGCCTGGTCGTGCCCATGGCCGAGTCGCTCGCGTTTTCCAGCCCCGACGGGCTGCCGGCCGCGCTCTACGTCGAGGTGCGCGCCACCGCGGCCGGCGACACCGGCCACCACCAGCTGCAGACGTACGCGGTCGAGGTCGTGTTCGCGGCCCGGCTGCGCGGCCTGCGCTGGTTCATGTACCGCCACTCCGTCGCCTCGTTTTTCGTCCTGACGGGCGCCTTCTGGCTGGTCGAGGTGCTGTTCATGGCGGGCGCCTGTGCCATCCTGGGCACCTTTCTGTCTGGGGGCAGTGGTGATGGTGGTGGTGGTGGTGGAGGTGAAGTTGGAGGAGGAGGAGGTGGCTATGACGACTATGGTGACTACGGCCGCGAGGGCGAGGGAGCTTCCAACATCAGCTCGCCCGTCAAGAAGGAGAAGCGGGAAGAGGAAGAGGCCAGCGGGGCGGGCCGGTCGCTGCTGGCTTCGATCCCTGCGGCTCCCGGTGGCAGAGACGACGGAGAGACCAGCGCAGACGACAATGCGGACGACGAGGGTGCGGGAAGCGACCGCGAGGACGGCAGCTCCGACCAGGAGGCCTTTCTGGCCGAGCAGACGCCGACGGCGACGGCAACAGGCAGTTTGGCGGCCACTGAGAGCTCGCTTCGACAGCGACAGCAGCCGCAGCCGAGCTCTGCGTGATGTGGGCGTGGTGGGCCGGCATTGGCATGTGTCTGCATTGAGGCTGCTTTGCTATTCATGATGCACAGCCCTACTGGAATGGCAATAACTTTTCAGCCCGATTGGCCGTCCTCTGCTCTCGTCTATTTATTTTCTCTGTCCACAGCCTCCCTCCACCCATCACCACTCCCGCACCTCGCCGCCAGGTCCGAGGAAGCCCGGGGACACCCAGGGCACGGTGTCCTTGGCGAGACGGCGGACCTGCTCCTCGTCGATCTCGATGCCGAGGCCGGGGCCGTCGAGCAGGCGGATGTAGCCGTCGTCGACGGCCCAGACCTCGGGGTTGGTGGTATAGCTGGTGAGGTCCTGCTGGCCGAGCTGGCTGTTGTAGTGGATGCCGAGGCTCATCTCCTGGATGGCAAAGTTGGGGGTGGCGGCGTCGACCTGGACGCAGGCGGCGAGGGCGATGGGGCCGAGGGGGCAGTGCGGCGCGAGGGCGACGTCGTAGGCCTCGGCCATGGCGGCGATGCGGCGCAGCTCCGAGATGCCGCCGACGTGGGCCACGTCGGGCTGCAGCACGTCAATGTGCGGCAGCAGCGCCTTGACGTCCCAGCGGCTGTGCAGCCGTTCGCCCAGCGCAATGGGCAGCGTCGTCAGCGCCGCCAGCTCCTGGAGGCCCGTCACGTGCTCCGACAGCAGCGGCTCCTCAATAAACAGCGGCCGGTGCGGCTCCAGTGCCCGTGCCAGCTGCTTGGCCATGGGCTTATGCACCCGGCCGTGGAAGTCGACCCCGACGTCCATGCCCAGCGCCCGCACCGCCTGCACCCGCTCGACGCAGCCGTCCAGCGCGGCCGGCCGGTCCAGCCAGCCCAGGTCTTCGGTCGCGTTCATCTTGACCGCCCGGAAGCCCTGCTCGCGGCGGGCGAGTCTGGCGCGTGTGTGAGTAGGGGGAAAAGAGGGAAAGGGGGGGGGGGTTGGTGATGACTAAGCACTTACGCCTGTTTCTCGACGTCGCCCGGCCGGTCGCCGCCGATCCACGCATACACGCGCAGCTTGGTGCGCAGCTTGCCGCCGAGCAGCTGGTAGATGGGGACGCCAAACTTGCGAGCTGAAGTCGGAGAAGTTAGAAGGAGGAAGAGGGAGGAAGAGGGAGGAAGAGAGCGAGGAAGAGGGAGGAAGAGAGCGAGGAAGGGAACGGAAAAAAGGGAACTGGAGAACAGAGCCAGGAAAAGAGGAACAAAAAACACACCCTTCAAGTCCCACAGCGCAATGTCAATGCCCGACAGCGCACTCATAAACACCGGCCCTCCCCGGTAGAAGCTGGTGCGCCACGACAGCTGCCAGATGTGCTCGATATCGCTGTGCCGCCGGTTAGCGTCTTGTCCTTGTCCGTGCGCGCGTGTCTCTGTGTACTGACTCGGCTTCCATGCCCTTGTAGCGCTCAAACCAGGCGTCCAGACAGCCCTCGACGGCCTGCGAGTGTCCCTCCAGCGACGCCTCGCCCCAGCCAAAGTTGCCGGCCTCGTCGGTGATCTTGACAAAGAGCCAGCGGGGCGGCACCCGGAACCACTCCATGGTTGCAATCTTGCCCATGGCGACGAGTGAGGAGAGACGGTGTGGTGGTGTGGTTGTGATGGTGGTCGTGGAGGTGAGCTGAGGTAAGCAAGCTGGAAGACCGCGCTCGGTTTCTGGTGCACCTATGCTCAATATATCTGACCTACGCACTGGCGGCCTGCGGGGTCGGAGCCTACGTCCCGAGTGTGGCAGGAACGGCTGGGTTGCTATCCGACGACATACTGCTAGCGTGGCGCTTTTCCGAGGAGTCCCCACGCCGTTGCCGTCACGTTACCCCGACACTGGAAATAGCACTTTCTTTTGTTGTTCTCTATTCTGTTCCAGACTAAGCCGCCTTTAGCTTCCGTTGTGCCTCCTTCCACTCCTCGACGGCGTCCTTGAGTGCCGCCTCGGTCCACTCGCCAAAGATGTTGACGCCGAGCCGTTTGGGGAAGTTGTAGCGGCTGTGGCGGTCGAGCGCGTTCAGCTTGTCGAAAACGTCCTGGGGGAGCTCCGATACTGTGGCTGTCAGCGCCAGACACATTGTCCCGCACCCTCTCTAGCCGCTCACCTTGCAGGTTCTGCTCGATGCGCGCCGGCGTGACCGACTTGGTCAGCACGACGGTGCCGCGCTGGACGGCCCAGCTCAGGAGCACCTGTGCCGGTTCTCGGCCGAGGGACTCTGCCAGCCCGATGACCACCGGGTCGTCAATGGCTCTGTTTGGGAGGGCGGCTGTCAGAACTGTACGCAGCTGGCATGGAGGCGCGTCGGACTCACCGTGGCAGGCCGTAGATGTTGTTGGCCATGGGGCTGTAGGCCGCCACGACAATGTTCTAGTAAGGCAGGATGAGCACGAGCAGGCTACACGGAGGGGGGGCGGGGGGGGCGGTCTGGGGATGCCCACGTTCTGTCTGCACCAGTCCAGCAGGGCGGGCTGCTGCAGGTACGGATGCGCCTCGATCTGGTTGACGGCCGGGCGGATGGTGGCGGTCTGCCAGAGGTCCTCCAGGTGCTGGCGCGTAAAGTTGGAGACGCCAATGGAGCGCACCTTGCCGCTGTGCACGGCGGCCTCCATGGCGCGCCAGGTGTCGGCCATGGGCACGTCGATGACGGCGATCTGCTCCGTCTGCGGGTCGACGGGGAAGCGGTCCGTCTCGCCGGCCGGCGCAAAGGCCACGGGCCAGTGCACCAGGTAGAGGTCGAGGTAGTCGGTCTGCAGGTCGGCCAGGGTCGTGTCCAGGTGGCGCTCGACGTCTTCCGGCTTGTGGTGGGTGTTCCACAGCTTTCCGGTAAGCTGGAGGGTGTGTGTCAGTATAATGCAAGAGGGCGACGCCATCAGCAGCAGACAACGCACAAAGATGTCCTTTCGATCGACGCCTGACGCCTTGATCCCGTCGCCAACCTCCTTCTCGTTGTCGTAGCAGGCGGCGGCATCAATGTGGCGGTAGCCCAGCCGCAGGGCCGTCTCCACGGCATTCTTGACCTCGTTCGGCTTGGATTGCTACGCTTGGTGAGCGTGGCGACAGAGAAAGGGGAGAGGGTGTGGAGGCAGGAGGTCCCTACCCATGTGCCCAGGCCGACGGCCGGGATGGCATGTCCAGAGTTCAGCTGGAAGAAGGCGGGAAGAGTCATGACGGCAAGGGGGGGGGGGGGGGGGCAGAGATGGACAGAGGGGCCTGTTGCTGGTGTCACAGCGAGAGTCATGCGCTTCCTGCCCGCAACGATGCCTTTTGTAGCTGTCTCCTCGGCGGAAGAGGTGTGGCCCCACAGCATTCCGAAGCTCTGCTACCCGAAACTGCAGCTACGCGCTTTTCCGACCCGCCGGCTTTTTTCTCCGAACCCTCTTCCGCACACCGTCAGCCGCTAGTCTTGGGGAGTCCTACGCTACCCCACGGGGTATTTGGCGCCAAGCCGACAGGCCGACACATCGTGGCCTAGTTCTGGGAGTTGTGTCTGGGCGATTCGGATAGCAGCTGGAGTGTGTATATATAGCGTGTGCGGGAGGAAGAGAAGGGGGGGGGGGGGGGGGTATGGTAGAAGCAAGAGACGACGAGCCCATCTGATAAGACAGTCAAGACAGTAGAATAACCAGATTGCGCATCATGACAGCGCCACGGTCAGCCGTGCAGCCCGACGGCGTGGCCGACAAGGCGTCGGTGGTCCAGGTAGAGACGTGCGACGACGGGTCGCTGGCCGAGAGGGAGGCCAAGGGTCGGGCTGACGACGAGGACGAGATCGGGGAGATGGACGCGGCCGAGGAGCGACGGCTGGTGCGCAAGATCGACCGGGCGCTGATTCCGATCTTTGCCGTGTCGTTCATCTTCTTCTATGTGCGTCCCCGACCGTGTCGCGCGGCTGCTGCCATCTGCTGACCCCCCCCCCCCCCGCCAGGTGGACAAGACGACGCTCTCGTACGCGGCCGTGTTTGGGATCCAGGCCGACCTGCACCTGGTCGGCACCGACTACAGCTGGCTGTCGGCGCTCTTCTACTTTGGCTTCCTCGCCTGGGCCGTGCCGGCCAGCATGCTGCTGCAGCGCCTGCCCGTCGGCCGCTACCTGGGCGGCACCATTGTGCTCTGGGGCGTGCTGCTGATGGCCCAGGCCGCCTGCCGCGACTTTGGCTCGCTGGCCGCCCTGCGCGTGCTCGGCGGCGCCGCCGAGGCCGTGGCCGACCCGGCCTTTATCCTCGTCACCAGCCTGTGGTACACGCGCCGCGAGCAGCCCCTCAAGATCGGCCTCTGGTACGCCGCCAACGGGCTCGGCGTCGCCGGCGGCGGCCTCCTCGGCTATGCCATTGGCCAGATCCACGGCGCCCTGGCCCCCTGGCGCTACGAGTTCCTCCTCATCGGCGCCTGCTGCTCGCTCTGGGGCCTCTTTGTCGCCCTCGCCCTGCCCGACAGCCCGGCCGACCCGGCCGAGTCCCCGGCGACGTCCACCGGCTCCGGAAGACGTCGCTTTGCCTCTCTCAGCCTCGCCCGCTTCATCCTCCCCCTCTCGCCCCGCGAGCGCCGTCTCGCCGTCCACCGCCTCCGCGACAACCAGACCGGCGTCGCCACCCGCACCTTTCGGCCACGCCAAGTCCTCGAGGCCCTCACCGACGTCAAGACCCTGCTCTTCTTCCTCATCGCCCTCTTCCAGGCCACCGCCAACGGCGGCACCACCAACTTTGGCACCATCATCACAAAGGGCTTCGGCTACAAGACACGTAGGTTGTCTGCTCTCTGCCCGTCTGCTCTCTCTCTCTCTCTCTCTCTCTCTCTCTTGCTGACCGCTCCTCAGTCGTCACCACCCTGCTGCAGATCCCCTACGGCGCCCTCATCTTCCTCTTCATCCTCGGCGGCGTCTTGATCAACGACCGCCTGCCGCCCAACAACCGCTCCGTCGTCATGGTCGCCTTCCTCCTGCCCAGCATCGCCGGCGCCTTTGGCCTGCACTACGTGCCCAGCCACCACCGCGTCGCCCGCCTGATCTGCTACTATGTAAGCAGCCATCGAATTAGAGTGCTTAGTCAGCATCTGCTAACACAGCAGCTCACCGGTTCCGTCAACGCGACCTGGGTTCTGCTGCTCTCCATGCAGACGGCCAACGTGGCCGGCCACTCAAAGAAAATGATCACGTCCGCGTGTCTGTTCTTGGGCAAGTCGCCGCCTCCTCCCCCTCTGTGAACCGTTGACTGACACGGCCAGGATACTGCACCGGCAACATTGCCGGCCCCTTCTTCTACAAGGCCGAGCAGGCGCCTGTCTACTCGCTGGGCATTTGGAGCATGATCGTCGTCTATCTGCTCGAGATCGTCGTCATCCTGGTTATGCGCTTCGTCCTGGCGGCCGAGAACAAGCGGCGCGACCGCGTGCAGGGCAACGGCGAGAGAGACCTGGACGCCACCGCCTTGGAGGATCTGACGGATAAGGAGAACATGAACTTCCGTTATGTCTACTAAGGCCCACGTTTTTTTTTCCCCTGTAGAGTTTGCGCCGTGAAGGATACAAGGCGATGCATTCTATACAGCCAATTAGAGCTATTCTATAAATCAACCCTGTCTAGCTTTATGTCTTTTACGTACAACTGCCTGAAGAGTGCTATATCCCGGCCGGACTATATCGGAATGCTCGGTACCTCCCTCCTCAATCCCCCTCGGCTCTCGACAGCGGATAGCTTTTCCGCTCTGCTGCTATCCGTCTTTGACACCTGGTCTGACCTCGTCTGTCACTCCTCCCTTGCTTCCCCGCAAATTGTGGCCCCATGCTGATGCCCATCGTAACCCCAGGCCATGCTTATCCGAATATGGGGATCGCGGAGACGGCAAGAGGAAATGAGGGGGAACATGGAGAGAGGGCTGCTGTCGTATCGCCGCATACGCAAAGACGAGGACCACGGTCAGGAGGACACCCCTCGATGTTGGGCTCAGGACCATAAGAGCGACTGTTGTCTTGTGTCTCTTCTCCCCAAGAGTCATTCTCGCAACAGCACTCTTCTGGCAGCCACGCACTGACAGCCAACACGCAGCACAGAATTGACATGGATGCCAAGACCAGTGACGTCAGAGACGGAAATGGCCTCAAGGGCGATGTTGCCGTCGACATCCAGACGCTCGAGAACACTGCCAAGAGCGCCGCCGACGAGTGTCCACAGTGGATCCGCGATGCTTCGCCCGAGGAGCTGGCGGCCAGGGAAACGCGTCTGCGGCGCAAGATTGACATTCGGCTGTAGGCGGACCCCTTTTCGCTGCTGCTGCCGCTGCTGCCGCTGCTGCCGTGTCGGTGTGCTGACTAAGCGACAGGATGCCTATGATCGTGGTCATGTACATTCTCAACTACCTGGACCGCAACAACATTGCGGCGGCCGGGCTGTCGCATCTGCAGCGCGACCTGCACCTCAAGGGCTACCAGTTCAACACGGCCGTCAGCATCCTGTTTGCGGGCTACCTGGTGATGCAGGTGCCGTCCAACATGCTGCTCAACAAGCTGGGCCGGCCGGCGCTGTACCTGCCGGGCTGCATGGTGGTCTGGGGCGCCGTGTCGGGGGCCACGGCGGCGTCGCAGTCGTACGGCGGCATCCTGGCGGCGCGCTTCGTGCTCGGCTTCGTCGAGGCCGCCTACTTCCCCGGCTGCCTCTACTACCTCTCGTGCTGGTACACGCGCCGCGAGCTGGCCCTGCGCACCGGCATCCTCTACAGCGGCTCGCTGCTGTCGGGCGCCTTTGGCGGCCTCATCGCCGCCGGCATCCTCAACGGCATGGACGGCCTCCGCGGCCTCAGCGCCTGGCGCTGGCTCTTTATCGTCGAGGCCTGCCTCACCGTCGTCGCCGC
This sequence comes from Grosmannia serpens, assembly GCA_029299595.1. Taxonomy (NCBI): domain Eukaryota; kingdom Fungi; phylum Ascomycota; class Sordariomycetes; order Ophiostomatales; family Ophiostomataceae; genus Grosmannia; species Grosmannia serpens. The sequence goes on from JANSMH010000193.1 coordinate 14,909, forward strand.
CACGGTCGCCCTGTTCCTGCTGCCAGACCTGCCGCGTACCACGCGCTGGCTGTCGGCCGAGGAGCGCGAGCTGGCCACATGGCGGCTGCAGGCCGACATTGGCGAGGACGACTGGATCGACAGCCGCCACCAGTCGCCGCTGCACGGCTTCCGCCTGGCCGCCTGCGACGTCAAGTCGTGGCTGATCCTGGCCGTCATCTACGGCTCGACGGCGAGTGGCTCTATGACGACGTTTTTCCCGACGTAAGTGAGGGGAAGAGAGGGAAGAAGGGAGAGGAGAGAGAGAGAGAGAGAAAGAAAGAAAGAGAGAGAGAAAGAGAGAAAGAAAGAAAGAAAGAAAGAAAGAAAGAAGACAGAAGAAAGAGGACTGAAGAGAGACGACAGAAGACAGAACCAAAACTAACAACTCAGAGTCGTCAAGACGCTCGGCAAGGGAAACATCACCACCCTCCTCCTCACCACCCCTCCCTACCTGATCGCCGTCATCGCCTGCCTGACCAACGCCTGGCATGCCGACCGCACCGGCGAGCGCTACCTGCACATCGCCCTGCCTCCCCTGCTGGCCATGGCCATGTACATTGTCGCCATCTCCACGACCAGCTTTGCGCCCCGCTACTTGTGAGTCCCTCTGCTCCTCCTCCTCTACTGCTTCTGACAGCACAGCGCCATGTGCGTCATGGTCGGCTCCACGTACTCGGGCTACGTCGTCGCCCTTGGCTACATCTCCAACAGTAAGCCCTCTCATCCCCTGCACTCCTCTTCTCCTGCACTCCTCTTCTCCTACACCCCTCCTCTCCTACACCCCTCCTCTCCTACACCCCTCGTCCTCGCCCCCTACTAACCGGCCAGTCCTGCCCCGTCCCGCCGCCAAGCGTGCTGCTGCCCTGGCTATGATCAACTGTCTGAGCAACGTCTGCCAGATCTACTCGCCATACCTCTATCCATGTAAGCAATAGCTCCGAGAGAAAAATGCACTCGGCATTCCCGCACTCGCGCTCACACCCGTCCCCTAGCTTCGGCTGCTCCTCGCTATGCCACCGCCTTTGGCGTCAACATTGCCATGTCCGCCATGACTGTCATCGCCGCCACCGGCATGCGCTTCTATCTCGCCCATCTGAACAAGAAGCTCGACCGCGGCGAGCACGTGCGCGACGTCAACCCCAGTGCGGCTGCCGGGAGTGCCGCGGGTCCGGGATTCCGCTTTCTGCTGTGAGGGAGGGGAGGAAAAAAAAGAGTAAAGCTCTTCATTCCGGTCTTTTATTTATGGGGGACAGAGGAACTGCTCGATGTTTCTCCGAATTGGTCTTGCTTCACGGTGCCAGTGGGCATATTGATTGTAGCGTAAACAAAGACCTCAAACGAAGACCAGTCGGTTGTACGGAGCCTTTGTAACTGGTATATAGAAACATGGGCAGAGGCTGATGACAGTGAGAGTATTGTTCCGGTGTATTGTGCTGTATAATAGAAAGGGGCTTTTCTTCCGCATCTAACGCTAAAAGCTTTGCTTCCTCTTGCTTTTCTAAGCCCTTTTTAATTACTGTTACTACTCCAAGACTGTCAGATTCCTTAGTAATAACCGCTTAATTAAAACGCGAGAATCTCCAAAACCAGACCTATTATACTCCAATTACACTGAGGAGGCACGTGATGCATCCCGCGCGGTCTGGTGCTTACGCGATCTTCGGTATCAACCTGATTTTAACAGATACACTCTTCTGTCGTCCAACATTGTACTCTACGCCCTAGGAGTAACACGACCACAATGCGCTGTTCTCTTTGTCAGAGTTTTCCTCCTCTAGTGGAACTGGGGAAAAACTGGAGGCATCATTCTGTCACCGAATTAAAGAAATCGGCCGATAGTGGTTGTGATTTTTGTGCCGCCATCTTTGACCGTCTCTTTCACAACCTCCCCTTTGGTGACTTTCTCGACAATTACAATAGAATAGAGCAAGATGGGATGCGAGTTAAACTAGTCCATGATGCAAAACTTGGCGCTCATCAGAGGGAGCCGGCAACCTCTGCTAGAGACATTGCCCATGGCCTCACTTGTAGCAGCCTCCGAATCGACATAACCAACGGGCAAGACAAAGTATATCGAACCTCCTATCTGACCTGGGTTTTACATCACGGTAAGTCTTTGGGCAGGGGGAAAACGGCGGGGGAAGGGGAAGGTTCTGAGAACTGAACCCTCACAGCAGATGAGCCATGTTCACACCGTTACTGTCGACGTCTGATCGCTCCTAGCCACCGCTCTGCTGGTGCGTTTGAGTTTATCCACCGCACAGCACAAGACTGCTGTCGCAACCACAAAGAATGTGCAGAGAACATTGACGTGCCCTTGCCGACATACACCATCTTTGTTGGTGCAGGAGGAGGAGCGCCGCAGAGTCCAGACAAGCTCCGGATTATTCACAATCAGAAGGGTACATTGAGAGGCACATACCTCACGCTCAGCTACTGCTGGGGCGGCCCACAGGCTGTTCAGCTCACAAAGGCAACCGTTGACGCATATCAGAGAGAGCTTCCTCTTTCGACCCTCCCGCCCACGCTGCGCGACGCCATCTTCGTGACACAACAGCTGGGCTTCCAATATCTGTGGATTGACGCCTTGTGCATTGTCCAGGACGATGAGGCGTCCAGCAGACTCGAAATCGCCAACATGGGTAGCATCTACAGCCGATCTTTCCTTACGGTCCAGGCAAGCATGGCCCGCTCCGTCCATGAAGGGTTTCTGGATTCTCGAAACGCATCAGCGGCACCTGTCAAGCTGCTGGTCGACCAGGGCTCCGATCACCACCCCTCGGTCTTTGCGTATGCCTGTCCGCCCAAAATGCTGATGGCCATGACGACGCCCGCATCGGAGCGCGCGTGGATCTTCCAGGAAGGAACTCTGGCCGCGCGGCTGCTGATGTATATGAAGGATCAGGTTCTTTTTGTCTGCCTGCGCCAATGGGCGCCCGAAGACGGGACGAACGGGCCAATCTGGCTCGATTCAGGTACCCCAAGCCGAGGACGGCTAGACGATTATGTCGACGAGACGTACACCGAGCAGATGTGGCGATGGTATATCGCCCTGCCCGACTATTCGGATCGAAAGTGCGCTGTCAGCGACGACCGGCTCACGGCGCTGGCCGGCTTTGCCGAGAAATTGCAACCGGGCTTTTCCGGCAACGGCGGCCGCTATCTGGCCGGCCTGTGGGAGGCCGACCTGGTCTACGGCCTGCAATGGAAGAGAGACGATCACGCACTGGTTCGTGCCACGCCCTTCAGGGCCCCTTCATGGTCCTGGGCAGCGTACGAAGGCAAAATAGGGAATATCCCACGCAACTTCGCGCCCAAGTACCCCCTGCCACGGGTCGTCTCCGCCTGGACCACCCCCAAGAGGGCACACACGCAGTACGGTCCGTGCTCCGATGGACGTATTGCACTCGAGACGGCTGTTGGCCGCGCGTACTGCAGCCGCCGTCCCGACCGAGACCCGGGCGCCTTTGCACTCCGAGCCACGGAAGACGGAGAAGCATGCTGCGAAATTGCCATGGACGTCGAAGGGGGCAGCGACGGCAGCTCGTCGCACGTGGAAATGATCACCTGCGCCTTCCTGGCAGACTATGCAGGACTGGTGCTCGCCGAGGTTGGCCAGGCCCGAGAAACAAGCGCGGACGGCACGCACGCAGGTTGCCGCCGGTTTCAGCGCATTGGACTGTTCTTTAGCAATCTCACGACTGCGCAACCGCTTATGGACAAATGGAGAGAGTCTTGTTCATGGGAGACCGTAGATCTTGTATAAAGACTGTATGCTTGAATGTTCATTCCCTCTCTGCCACGCACAGAACATCTCGTTAGTATACGTCCCATCCACGGTAAATGTAGGGATACGCCAGGTTGAGCCTCTCTGTGAGCTGCCAGTTCGTGTATGCGGAGAATGGCTTTTACGAGGAGTCGGCCACGTGCCCTCGGGCCCCGTATGACCGTTGTGTTGTCGATACGCTTGTTCTGCTTGCAACCAGAACTAGAACTTGTAAAAGCTCGTACACTTGCATGTGGACTTGTCATCACCTGTCAGATCACAAACCGCAATGACTACAGTGATACTGGGAGGAAGCCACGCAAAAGACGACTTGTTGTTAACGTGCCACATAAGACGGGAGACATGTCATACAGCTTGCACATTGCACAGAGTACAAACGTATTTCGTATTCATTTAGTTCATAGTCCCGCGGTCTCCGACTAGAGCTCACCCTCGGCTCAGGATGTTTTGGGATCGTGTAATGCCTGCTGCTTGTCCACCATGTCACTCCGCGTCCTGATCATCGCACCGACTGCCGAGGCACCTTCTGTCTGCAGCCCTGCAAATCCTTGGATAATCCCCTGCCTGTCCTTTGGGCTCTTGTCTTGACTCATCTTGAACTTTCCCTCCAACCTATCGATGGTGATCTCTATGCCTATGATATTCTTCTTGAGCAAGTCAATGTATCGCTCAGGGGCCTCCGAAAGCTTCCAGTCTGATGGTGCATCCCCTCCTGTATAGCCCATAATTTTCGTCTCGCTCTGATAGCTTAGGTCTGCGAGCTGCTTCATGAGAAACTCTGATACCCGATCCGATTTGGAGTCAAAGTACACTCTGGCTCGTCCGTAGGCCTGCGCAGTGGCATAGTTCCAGGTCGGAACCACCTTCCCGGTCAAAGGCTTCGTTTCGGTGTGAAACTTTGGCGTCACATAGTGGTCTGGGGATGTGAATACCACGAGGACCTCCTGCTCCAAAACGTTGTCTAGCTCGGGATTGGATCGAAGGGACTCGATCATTGCCTGGCTCTGAGGGTTCTGCCTCGCGAGGTGGCCCCTTAGGCGCCCTGTTTCGGTCTCGCTGGACTCATCTTCGACGTCGAGCACAAAGGGAATGTGACTGAGTTGAAGAAAAGGGTATGTCGCAGACGGAATTCCCGTCGTGAGACAGCCAAGCGGATAGTCCCGAATTAGTTGGTGGAGAGCGCGGAGGTCGGCTTCCTTGTGCTTTGTTGGTAAATGCATGTTCGTCCAGGAGGCGACTGCATGAATTGGAGTAAACGAACAGGAAATGAAGTCGTCGTAGGACCGCTATAGAGGGTTGATATAGAAGGGACCAGAAGACCTATGACGCTTCTGTCTCCAACCCTGTAAGTACGTCTGACCCAAGCTAATCGTAAGCGCCTGCAAGTTTAGGAATGTCCAACCGGGTTTCTTAACCTCTTTTGTATTAGTGCATAGAAACCAGGATGAGAAGAAACTCCTGCTTACGGCCGCCTGAAATGCCGTAATCTATCGATACAGTATATCAGTTGTAGCCGTTGCCTTCTTGACCAAAACTAGGGTGTCCCTTCCCCTTTCTTTCCATGAGTGCCAGCCCTTCGCCAGTCTTCGTCTCGATGAGGGTCATATCCATAAAGTCTCGGTAAAACGGAACCGATCTCTCCCAATCCCCCGTAAACAGAATGCTCCGTCTCAGATGTGGCAATGTGTCCATGCTCTCCTTGACGCATCCGACGAGCCAACGACCGAGCCCCTTTCCTTGGTATTCTGGGCTGACCCAAACGTCTGTGAGATAAGAGAATGTCGAGTAGTCGGTCACGCATCTCGCCAGGCCGATAAACTTCAGGTCCGATGCGGAGTTTTCTGGTTTGTCAGGTGCGAGGCACTCATACAAGACAAACACGAGCGAGTTCTCGAGCATTTCCTGCATGACTTCAGTCGGCAATGGCTTCGCCCAGTACAACGCCCCGGACGCGAACGTATCGACAAGTGACGCTACCGGCACCAGGTCGGGCTTGGTAGACACCAGGAACCCGTCCTTCTTCCAGGAAGAGGCCTGGAGCCGTGATTTGACAGACGCCATGACAAGAAGGTAAGGAAGGCCACAAGAAACGCTTGGTAGCAGTGTAGTGGTAGATCCGAGTTGTTGACCGACTATAATGCTTTGTCTGGCTATTTTATTGCCGAATACGAATAGAGCATTGCTAGATGAGTCACTAAATGCAGATAAATTGACTCATCGATACTCGTATCTTGCCTTGTAGAGTTTAGGCGCGCCTAGGTCGATTTCTCTCTAGAGCAGCTTGGCATTGGTTCCCACAGTTTGTAGATAGCTGAGATATGATATTTTCAAGTACCTGCTCCTCAGAAAATAGCAATGGCATTCGGCGGGCTGGCGACGCCGCCGGGGACCTTGAGCGGCACGCTGCTGACGAAAAAGGACCAGCGGCCGAGCTCGGCGCACTTGTGGGCGAGGGCCTCGAGGTCGAACAGCTCGCCGATGGGCACGCCCCAGCCGGCCAGCATCCACTGGTGCAGCAGGCCGCCGCCCTGCATCTCGGCCTCCCAGGCCTGGCCGGCCCAGAGGCCGCCGGGCAGCGTGTGCCGGCCGCCGACGGGCGCGCGCTCAAAGCTGGGCGCATCGCCGGCCACGGCCGCAAAGCTCCGGTCCCACATCCACCGCAGCGTGTCGACGGTCGGGGCGATGCCGATAAAGTCGGGCGTCGGGCGGTCGGCCAGCGCCTTCTGCTCTGCGGCCGACAGCCGGTCGTACGCCTCCGTGCAGCCGCTGCGCACCAGCAGGATGTCGCCCTTTTGCAGCGTCACGCCCTGGAACCGGGCCACGCTCTCGAGCTCGGCCACGGTGATGGCCGTCGACGTGAGCGGCGCAATCGGCTGGCCGTGCTTCTTGCAGTAGCCGGCATAGTCCAGCAGCACGCCGCGTCCGACGATCCCGCCGCGCTCCACCCATGCTGGAGAGAGAGTGTGTCAGTCCGTCTCCCGGGCAGAGACTCTTTCTCAGAGAGGCAGTCATAACCCTAACTCTCTCGGGCCACCCACCATCTATGCCAAGCACGCCGGACCCGTCCAGCTGCTCGACCGTGACGTTGCCGTAGAACCGCTTCGCCTGCTGGTAGCCGTAGTGGCGGAAGCCGTCCCACTGGCTCGAGCACTGCGTGTTGAACTCGATCGTGTCGTCGTTGACGGTGCGCGGCCGCCCGTGGGCGTCCAGCAGCACCTTGCGCTGCCACCGGAAGGCCGGCCGCCCAAAGCTGGGGTGCGACGGCTTGTCCAGCGGCCAGTCCAGCGACACGCGCTCGCCCGTCCGGATCTCCTGGGCCGCCGACGCCGCCACGTGGGCCGGCGTGAGCATGTTCAGCGCTCCCAGCGCGTCTTCCGGGCCGTACAGGCCCCAGGCGTTTCCGGGAGGGCCGGCCGGGTCCAGCGGCAGGCTCGAGAACGGCGGACGGTCGGGCACGGACACAGACGACATGGCGGCGACGAGAGGGCTTGTTTCGAGACACTTCTGCTGCGCACCGGCTGATGGGAACGCTTTTCGAGAGGGGGCTGTCAGACATGGAGACAGATCGGCTGACAGCTCCGAAACAGGACGCGGGCCCCATAGTTCACGGAAAAGGAAACTGCGGGGAACGTGCCTTCCCGTCTGGGACCAGCGCTCGACCCCCACTTTTCCTGGTCCGCTCTCCCCCCAGGATTTTCCCTTTCCGATCTGCCAGTCCTTTTTTCCCGTCTTTCTCTTCTCTCTGCCCAGTTTCCGACTTCCGTCACCTGTCTTACCCATCGGCCATCCGTGCCAGCGAGGATGGAGAGCCAGTCCGAGCCGGCTGCCGAGCTTCTGCCGCCGCGTTCTCGCGATGCTTCTCCACAGCAGCTGTTCCGGCAGCCTCATCCGTCCCAGACGCGCCATCAGCTCCCGGAGCCAGAGTCGCCTTCCGACACGCACGGCGACGGGCCGCCAAGGAAGCGGAAGCGAGTGCCGCCCGAACTGCGGCGACGTGTCACGCGTGCTTGTGATCGGTGCAAGAGGTGAGCAGGGGCCTGTCTGTGGCTGCCGTCGTCTCTGCCTCCTCGGCCAGAACAGCGATCCCCATTCCTCCATTCTGCCCCCCCCCCCCCTGGCTCAGCCTTTCTGACGAGACTCGGCTAGACGAAAGGTCCGCTGCACGGGCGACAGGCCATGTCTGCACTGCACCGAGGCCAGGTCCACCTGCACCTACGACCTGACCTATGGACGCGGCCGTCTGCCGCCGATTCCAGTAGCCCAAGGACTCTCTCCGACAGAGCTGTCCGCCACGGACGCCAATGTGCCGCTGCGCAAACACGGCCTCTCCTTCTCGACCGGCCGCAGACCTATCGCGGCTGCACCGGCCGGCCTGGGCGAGCGGCTGACGTTTCTGCCCGAGCCAGCCGCCACGGCAGCCAGGATGGACGTTCGGCAGCAGCAGCAGCAGAAGCAGCCAGCGGACGCAAACGCCGTCCAGACGCCCAGCTCCAGCGACCACAACAACAATGGCGCCATCCCAACCCCGGCCTCGGCCCCGGCCCATGCCACCGTGGCCATGTCGTCCCGCGTCTCTCCCGAGCCGTCGCAGACGGACCTGCAGGGCCACTACGTGGGCCCAGCCTCCGGTGTCTCCTTCCTGCTGCGCGTGCAGAAGCGCCTGCACGAGACCGTGTCCTTCTCCCAGGCCTCGTCCATCTTCACCTTTGGCGACGCACCGCTGCCCGAGTACGACGCCTCCTTCCCCCTGCTGCTGACCCGGTCCGAGGCCAACTCTCTGCTGGAGCGCTACTTTGACTTTGCCGTCCCCACCCACCGCTTCCTGCACCGGCCCACCGTCGAAGCCTGGCTGGCCGAGTTCTACGACACCAAGGGCAGCATGGCCAGCCCCGACGACACCCGCGCCCGCATCGCCGTGCTGTTCATGGTTTTTGCCATGGCCCGGGAGTACATGCCGCCCGAATCCGTGGCCTCGGGCATGGTCACGAGCGCCCAGTACTTTCTGGCCGCCGAGCAGCAGCTGTCCAAGGAGCGCGGCTCCGTGCGTCTCGCCAGCGTCCAGGCTCGTCTCTGCCAGTGCTTCTACCTCCTGGCCCAGTCGCGCATCAACCACTGCTGGAGCCTGTTCGGCACCACCGCCCACCTGGCCCTCGCCATCGGCCTCAACCGCAACCGTCGCGCCGACCCGGCTGCGGGCCTGGGACACATCGACGTCGAGTGCCGTCGGCGCACGTTTTGGTGCACGTACAACCTGGACAACTACCTCAGCGCCGCCCTCGGCCGTCCGAGGACCTTCCACGACGAGGACATTGACCAGGAGCTGCCTTCGATCCTCGAGGACGGCGAGATCTTCCACGGCGAGATCCGGCCCAGCCAGCCTCGTGGACAGTCCACCATGCTGGCACCCGTGGCACATGTGCGGTGAGCGACCCTCGGATACCCTGCCGTCCCTCGCAAACATAAACATTCGTGCTGACCCAGGAGCTGCCCCTTCAGGCTTGCACGGATCGTGAGCGGCGTCCTGCGCGATCTCTACTCCATCCACCCCATATCCACATCCAAGCGCGCGACCTTGACGGGCAAGCACTCGAACGCCCTGGAAGCCTGGCGCAGCGAGATATCCCGCTTTCTCAACACCGACCGCGACGGCGCCTCCCTGCTGATGCCCGTCTTCCAGCGCCAGATCAACGTGCTGAACCTGGCCTACTGGCACGCCCTGCTGCTCACCCACCGTCCGCTGCTGCTCAGCAACTTTGCCTATCTCCAGCGCCAGGGCGCCGACTCGCGAAACGCGTCCGACCGTGCCCACGCCCAGGAGAGCACAAACAGGTGTCTCGGTGCCGCCATGAGCATTATCGAGATTGTGGACAACATCTCTCAGGGCGGCCAGCTTTTTAGGGCCTTTTGGGTGCGTCTTCCCTCCCTTCTTCTTTCTGCTCCTTCTCCCACCAGATCTCGGCTGACAAAGCAGTTCACCATGTATTTCGCCTTCTCTGCCGTCGTCGTGGTCTACGTCTATGTGATCCAGCACCGGTCGTCGCCTCCCGAGACCTACGGCCGGTACCTTAATGCGGCGATAGAGTGCCAGCGCCAGATTTCGCAGCACGCCGAGACCGGATCGCTGGCGCAACGCTACACGCTCGTTCTCGAAGAGCTGCGCCTTGTGACGCTCAAGCAGGCCGGGCTACAGCGTCAGACCTCTGTACTGCCCTCCCGGACCCCCAATGCCGGCGGAAACGCGGCCGGTGCTGCTGATGGCGGTCGTGGCAGCAGCAACAGCGGCATCCCGTATCCTGCCAGTGCCGAGGCCAGCTTTCGTCCGTTGGGCATTACGGGCCTCATCAACGAACCGTTCGACCTATCCGGTGCCCCCATGGGCGAAGGAATGGTCGAGTGGAACGAGAGCCCCAGCAGCTCGCTGGCCGACTTTACCAGCTGGGGCCACTTTGACTCCATGGTATCGTCCGGCTTCTGGTCCTTTGAATCCATAGCCAATGAAGACCGCACATTGCGCATGTGACAACATGCAGACAGAGCGGAGTGTGCACAAGATCAACTGCCGAGCCGTGCCTTTGCGCCTGTCCAAGTCACCCCCGCAAAACTGACCCATTAGCTGTTGCTAGTGCAACGGGCCTTGGCGCAGTGCTTTTCCGATCTCCTTTTCCGATGCGCTAACAAGAAGTCTCCACAAACTGGAATGGGAGGAGGGACGGGCCATCTATCCGAAAGAACCTCTGTTCGGCACAAGTTTGCGCCACTCGACAACGGCCGGTGGCACCCAGCTGTCGCTGTGTATTATTATGGCTCTTATTTCTCACTTATCTGGAGGTGTCTGCGCTGCTTCTCAGCAAGCTCACTCAATGTGGTCTGCTGTAACATCCTATAGATTCCCACTTTCAGGCTTCACACTTATAGCATACAACAACACAGAAGCGGACAGACAAGATCTAGCCTACCTCCCTCATCATGGCAGCTACTGCGCAAGCCCTTTCGCCCCTGCAGCATTTCGCTGCCGGCATAGACGCCAAGAATGTCGTCCAAGCACACACAACGTCGATAGACGACAGCAGCCCCCCAAAAATGGTCAACGACATCCTGGTCAGCCGTGTGCGTGATGCCCCAGAAACACCATTTCTGGGATATCCTGCCACACTCAAGGGCCGAGCCGACTACGTCTACCACACGGTGCAGGACGTCGACCGTTACGCCACTGGTGCTGCCTGGCGGTATCTGCAGTCAGGACTCATTCCCGAACACCCCAGTCCCAGCAGAGCCGAGGTGGTGGCCATCTTGGCGCCGTCCAATTTCGACTATGTCGTCTCCATCTTCGCCCTGTCGCGGCTAGGCTTCGCCATCCTGTTCCTGTCGAACCGGCTAGCACCGGACGCCATTGCCAGCCTGCTTCAGAAGACAGCATGCACGAAGCTCGTCGTCTCGGCCAACCACCGGCCCATGGTGGACCGGCTACGAGACGAACAGAAGTACGCGGTCTCGGCCTTTTCAATCGTTGGGCACGCCGACTACACCTTGGCGCCCAGGCCGCCGGCATCAGAGCAGGGCTCGCAGACGAGGCTGCCTGCCATTTCTGCTTCCAACCCGTCTCAGCGGATAGCCTTTATCATCCACTCGTCTGGCTCTACCGGCCTGCCCAAGCCCATCTCGCAGACGCACGGCGCCTGTCTGGCCAACTATGCCGGCGGGATCCCCTTCCGCGCCTTCATCACGCTGCCGCTGTACCACAACCACGGCATCTCGACGCTCTTCCGCGCCCTCTGCGCCGGCAAGAGGGCTGCGCTGTACAATGCCAGCCTGCCCCTGTCGGGAAGCACGCTGGTCGAGTCCATCCGGGCCGTGGGGCCCGAGAGCCTGCACTGCGTCCCGTACGCACTCAAGCTGATGGCCGAGGACCCGCGCGGCATCGAGACGCTCAGGCGCCTGAAGCTAGTTCTGTACGGCGGCAGCAGCTGTCCCGACGAGCTCGGAAACCGCTTGGTGGATGCCGGCGTCTATCTGGCCGGCCACTATGGGGCAACAGAGATGGGCCAGCTGATGACCTCTTTCCGGGATCCCGTTGCCGACAAGGAGTGGGCTTACATGCGTCCTGTTCTCTCGGCAAAGCCATTCTTGCGCATGGTCCCTCGTGGGGAGAACACGTTTGAGTGTGTTGTGCTCGACGGGCTGCCGTCCAAGGTCTTGTCCAACTCGGACGACCCGGCAAACTCGTTCTACACCCGCGATCTCTTCCAGCCACACGCCACGCTGCCTGACGCCTGGAAGTACCTCGGCCGCATCGACGACCGCGTGACGCTGATCAATGGCGAGAAGGTGCTGCCCATCCCGTTCGAGCACCAGATCCGCCAGCACGACCTCGTCCGCGAGTGCGTCGTCTTTGGCGTCGACCGCGCCGTGCCGGGCCTGGCCATCATTCCCAGCGACAAGGCCAAGAGCCTATCGAAGAGCGCACTGCTCGACGCCCTGATGCCGACCATCGATGCCACCAATGCGCATACGGAGGCATTTGGCCGCATCTCACGGGAGATGATCGAGATCCTCGACCACGACACGGTGTACCCGGCAACCGACAAGGGAACTGTCATTCGTGCAGCCTTCTACAGCCGGTTTGCCGCTGTGATCGACGCCGTGTATGCACGATTCGAGGCGGTGCCGCAGGGAGCAGAGGGGGGACAGGGCCTCGGTGGCTGCGACCTGCGCGTCCTCGACGAGACGGAGCTCGAGGCCTACCTCCTCGACATGTTCGTCAACAAGCTGGGCGTGGCGGGCCTGCAGGCCGAGACGGACCTGTTCGAGGCCGGCGTGGACAGCCTGCAGGCGATCACGGCGCGGGCGCAGATCGTGCGCGAGATTGATCTCGGCGGCAAGCGGCCGGCCCAGAACGTGGTGTTTGAGTTTGCGACGGTGCGTCTGCTGGCACGGCACCTGGTATCGCTGCGCACTGGTGCTGCCGACGGCAAGGCAGGAGGCGCGGCCGCAGAGGAGATCCAGGCGATGCGAGACCTCATTGCCAAGTACAGCGACTTTTCATCCTTTTCGGCCCCGCCGTCAAGCGCCCAGCCAGGCCCGGGAAGCAATGGCGGGGCCGAGACCATCCTTCTGACCGGGGCGACGGGCTCGCTGGGCGTGCACATCCTGCGGCAGCTCGCAGACGAGCCACACGTGGCACAGATCTACTGCCTCGTGCGGGCGTCGTCACGACAGGCAGCCAAGGAGCGCGTATACGCCACGCTGGCGGCCAAGGGGCTGCGGCCCCTGGCACAGGATGCCCAGGACAAGGTGGTGTGCCTGCCGGCAGACCTGAGCCGCGAGACGCTGGGGCTGGATGACGACATTCTGCGGCAGCTTCGGTGGCGGCTGACAACGGTGGTACACGCAGCCTGGGCTGTCAACTTCAATCTGGGCGTGCGCAGCTTCGAGGCGCATCACATCCGCGGCACGCACAACCTGCTGAAAGCGTGTCTGGGCGTCACGAGTGGCGATGCCGGTGCAGACGCAGATGCAGGTGCCGAGCAGCCTCGTCTGCCTGCGCGGCTGTTCTTCTGCTCGTCCATCTCGGCGGGCGCCGGCACGCCGATTCCGGGAACGGTAGCGGAAACGTACATTGAGAACCTGGCGCACGCGCAGGCCATGGGCTATGCACGATCCAAGGTGGTGACGGAGCACGTTATCAAGGCGGCGGTGGCGCAGACGGGCATGACCGCACGGGTGCTGCGGCTCGGCCAGATTGTGGGCGACGCGGACGAGGGCATCTGGAACACGACCGAGGCGATTCCGCTGATGCTGCGCAGCGTCCTGACGACGGGAGCCCTGCCGGCCCTGAGCGAGGTAGGCGCCTCCTGCCTGATACCATTGGATACTCTGGATGCTGACCTCGTGCAGACGCCGTCGTGGATGCCGGTGGACAAGATGGCCCGCGCAGTCATCGAGCTGTCCGGCCTCGCCGGCTCGGGCAGGACGGAGCCAACGGACCGGTCGCTCGTCTACCAGGTGCAGAACCGACGGCTCTTCAGCTGGACCGACGAGCTGCTGCCAGCCCTGCGCGCGGCCGGGCTGGTGTTCCGGACGGTGCCGCAGCGAGAGTGGGTGGCGCTGCTCCGGGCGTCCGACGCGGACCCAACGCGCAACCCGACGATCAAGCTACTGGACTTTTTCACAGACAAGTACGACAACGAGCGGCCAGGACGGGCTGGGCTGCTGTTCGAGACGGGCCGCACAGAGCAGGCCAGCAGGACGATGGCGGACGGCTTCGACATTATCGGCAGCGGGCTGCTGGACAGGATGGTCGCTTGGTGGAAGACGCAGTGGACGGCTGAAGGACTAGCAGACACGCAATAGATGAAGCAGACAAACGGGTACCGCATGCAAATAACAGTGGTTTCAGAGTTCCGATACATGCATAAGTGGCCTGTCTCCGGGAGGTGGCCGAGCAAAACGGACAAGCAGAGCATGGACACACAAGAGCAGCCGAACAAGCAGACACGCAGGACTCTGTAGGCACGATATCAAACAATGGCTCTCCAGCAGGTGCAGCCTCGTCCCGGCCGGCAAACGGTGGTCGCCTTTTCCAGCGGTGCTGGAGCGCTGTGCCCCGCGCCACGAGATTGAGCGGGGCGGCCTAATTACACTTGCTTGACGCTGTAATGTTTTACTTCTGAAGCACCAGGCGCTAAGTCCGGTAGTAGACCACTCTCGGAATAGCTTCCCCGCCAATTGGCTCACTAAGACCGCCTCCTGCGTTGGGATATGCCAGCGCGTTGCTACTCACCGCCAGAACAGCAGGGCCCTCGGCGCCCAAAGAGGGTGGGGGGTGGTGCTCAAACAATGCGGCGGTCACATTCTCTCTGCAGAAACGTTTGAGGACACGACGAGCAAGAAAAAAAAAAAGGGCAGCCTCTGTCTGTCCGGCCGTCCAGAGTGCACAGCCGACTTACCGCAATCTAGGCGACCACACAATTACATAGTACAGTGTTTGCAGCGCATATCGGCAGCTTTCCACGCCCACCACGGCCTACGGGTTACCAAGCTTTCAGCTGCTATTTTTGGAGGTTCTCAGTAAGGGACGAGATAGCAACGGCGTAACTCCACCAGAGCCATAGTAAACCCGGCAGCAGTTGCTGTCGTGCGGGCCTATCGGCGCGATCAAAGACGCAGAGCTCTTCTCTCTCGCTCTGTCGCCCAGACGGAAGCGTCGTTTGCCCCGAGAGCTCGGGTCGAGAGCCCGGCCAAGCTAAAACCGACAAGGCCCATCATCCCTACAGACAAACGGCAGCATCGACAAAACGGTCGTCCTGGGAAAGCGCCGAGGTTAAACATTGTTCCTTTCCGAGTCGCTCCTCCTCTCTTTCTCTCCTCTCTCTCTCTCTCTTTCCCGCCCCGCCTAGCGGACAAGCTCCGCTATTCACCCAACCCCTTCAGCTTCGAATTCTCTCTTCCCTGCACATCTCTTTTTTTTTCCCCCCCTGCTGGATTTTTTCCTACCCCAGGTCGTGCCTCTCTGACCCCCCCCCCTCCCCTCTCGCTCTCCCCCCGTCCCGATCGACGACTCGAGGCTGCACTCGCTGCCACTCCCAGCCAGACCAGCACAGACGCCTCTTGCACATGTCCTCCTGCTGAGTCCAGCCGTATCAAAAACCAGCAAGCCGGCAAGCCAGCAAGCCCACCAGCAGCCCAGCCAGCCAGCCACCGCTCCCTTGACTGGAGCCGCTCTGGAACAGCAGTCATATCCATATTGCAACGTCCCGCCAGAAAAAGCGGCGGTGAATTTTCCGCACCGCTCTCCCGCTCTCTACCCCTCTCCCTCTGCTGCCCTGCTGCCCTGCTGCTCTGCTGCTCTTTTGTCCTTTTGTCCTTTTGCCTCCTGCTGCTGCTGCTGCTGCTGCTGCTGCTGCTGCTGCTCTACGTTCTGCCAAGCTGCCTCCAGTCACGATCCATCTGCCGGGTCGTGTGCTGTGCATCACACGACAATCACCACCGCCGCCTTCCCGACGATATGCCTTGCTTCAAGGGCATCGCCGTTAGCATCCACGCTAACGGCGCTCCGCTCCCCGAACACGGCATCCAGAAGCAGTCCCGGGTCTCGCGAATCAACAGCTACATTCCCGTGCCGCAGCCGCAGCTCTCGCCCGACTCGAACAAGCCGGAGGCGGCCAAGTTTGCCATCTCCATCACCCTGCTCACGCCGAGCCTGCCCATACCATACTCGACCCCCAAGCCCAGCGAGGCAAATCCCTACCCGCGGCCGCAGCTGGTCGGCGAGCTGCCGCCCGTCCAGGAGGACGGCCGCCCCAATGGCATCGTCACGCCCTACATTCCCATGACGAACTCGGAGAACGAGACGATCGCGGCCTACATCTACTTTGACGGCCGCGCCAAGGAGGAGGTGGCCACGCTGCTGCGCCCGGGCGAGGAGACCTGGGTGAACAGCCGATGGGTCCAGGTGGCCGAGTCCGAGGGCGGCGGCCTGGCCGAGCGCGAGTTTCTCTTCCGCGAGGTCGGCCTGGAGCGCTGGCTCAACGGCCTCGACCTCGAGGGCCACGACGCCGCCAAGAAGCTCGAGAAGCGGAGGCAGCGCTTCGAGCGCCGCCGCAAGCGCCAGGAGGACCAGCGCAACGGCAACGCCGCCGCCTCGTCCGGTGCTGCCCGCCGCAAGAGCGGCGGCGGCGGCGGCGCCAACTACCAGTCAACCTTTCGCTACGGCGGCGCCGACGCCCTCGACTCCATCGACCTGTCCGACCACGCCTCGGACGACTCGCTGTCGTCCGACGACGAGCAGCCCGAGGCCACCGGCCAGATCAAGGTCGCCATGTTCCGCGTGCTCGCCTCGGGCGAGATCAAAAAGGGCGAATACTCCCCCCAGTTCGACGCCCACGACGACGACGACGACGCCGAGAGCGCCGCCAAGTCCGGCGGCGCCGCCGTCGAGTCGGACGTCGAGCACACCACCAGCTTTGCCAAGCCCAAGAGCCTCGACCCCAAGACCATCTCCACGCAGACCGTCACCGGCATCGACGGGCCAGACCGGCCCTACGCCACCTTTACCTTTTTCTACCGCGGCGAGCGTGAGTGGCTTGCCCGTGCTGTGCTTTCCCGTCCATGTCTACCTTTTACCTTTCGCTCCTAACAGACAACAGGCCAACTACAAAAGATGGGCGTCATACCATCAGCCAAGGGCCAGCAGACGACGACGACCAACGTCAAGCGCCGGTCCGCGCAGCTCGACTTCTCCAGCATCGGAACCCTCAAGACCGGCGGCACCGTGGGCTTCTCGGCCTTCCGGGACCAGGACGCGGAGACGGCCCGCCGGAAAACACACAAGAAGAACAGGAGCAGCATCGGGGCCATTGCGATGGACGAAGACAGCGACGACGACGACGACGACGACGACGACGACAAGATCATCAAGATCTCGGGGCCGGACGACAAGGACGACAGGGAAGACAAGGACATTATCAAGTCATCTGACAGGCTGGGGCCCGACGACGCCAAGTTCTCGGGCGAGCTTGCAGATGGGGTCAACCGCATTCGGGTACGTGTCGTCTGTGTGTGTGTGTGTGTGTGTGTGTGTGTGTGTGTGTGTTTTTGTGCTCTTGGACCTGCTACTTCTAACACGCAACAGCTCAAGCGGCAGCATTCCGCCGAGCCGGACGCCTCCCCGAGCGACTTTCGCAAATCGCCGAGCACGGGCGACCTGACGCCGGATATAAACGTGGTCGGCGCAACAGGAACAGCCGCCGGGGGGGTGTCGGGACTGGGCGCCGCCTTGGCAGCAGCAGCAGGCATCAGCGCCGGCTTGTCGTCGAGCGCGCCAGGCGCGACACTCGGCACGACGGCGGCGACGTCGACCGCGATAGGGGCGTCCACGCTCTTCGGCAAGAGCCTGCCGGACGACTCCATCATCGGCAGCCCGCTGAAGAGGCACCGGGCCAGCGTGGCAGAGGGGCTCGACAGCGAGCCCCGGTCTTCCTTTCCACCGGCACTGGGCGACGTACTCGCAAAGGCAGAGGCTGCGCAGAAGCAGCAGATCCACACGTCATTAGCAACAGCAGTCAAGGAAGAGGACGAGGAGCTCTGAGCACAGCACGACCACGCCATTGGAAACACCCCTCGAGACCTGCCGGCACATTAATATAGACTGTGCCAGCAGAAGAAGAAGAAACAGAACGGAAGAAAAGAGGGCCTACGCTCTGATCGTCTCTCTCTCTCTCTCTCTCTCTGTCTGAGCGGATCGCCATTCTTTCCGACTACTCCATTTTCCGGTCTTCGTCCTGCAGACGCAGCATTTGCTAACCAGCCGTCCCCATTTTTGCTCCTTCCTCCGGATAGAGAAAGAATTGCTTGGAGTATCTGCCGTTGGGCTCTGTCTGTTCTAATTGCTTCTTTCTCTCCCTCTGTGTGTGTGTTTTTGTGTTCCTACCAGTCCCCCCCTTTTTCAATATCCTCTTCTCTGCTGGGCAGCTTTGGCTAAACACAACAAATGACGACCATGATGACGAAAATGACAAGGAGTCTGTCTGCTCTGCTATTTCATATACTGCCCCGCCACTCTCCTTCCCCCTTTTTTTTATAACAAAAAAAAAAAACTTCATACTCGATGCTCCGGCTTTTTACACTGGTTTTCTCTCTTCTTTGACCTTGTTCTTTTTGGCTCCCCAGTTCACGCCTGGTTCGGCATAATGTGCGTACCAGACGCCCCAGATAGATGGTCCGTTTGTCAAAGAATGGAGCAGGGCGTTTGGTCTTTGGAGGCAGAGAACGGCATTGCATGTGGCTCAACAGACAGGATGAGGCGTAGCGTATATATCAAAACATTTATTCAAAGAGACGTGTGACGTGGCGATTGGTGGGCCGACGAGCAGCTGCGGCAACGTCATCATCTCGTCAGGTCCAGAGGCAGAGTGGATATAGTGCTCCTTCCCCTTGTTTACCCCCATCCCTGGTTGCGCCTTCCCTGGGAGGGCCGCCTCTGCTCACCGTCGATCAAGTCCTCCTCGTTTCTATCGTCGCCCACAATCCTCTCCACGCAGACCACTCGCACCGGACGTCGACAGCCGACGGTGTCCTGTTCCACGCGTCCCTCCACGGCTGGGCGGGCGGCTGTCTGTTGCCCGAGGGCCGTCTCCAGCGCCGCGCACCACGCCAAGGACTGCTGTCCGGTCGGCTCTGTGTCTTCGCTTCCGGCTTCAATTTGCCCCGTCATTGTGAGTGTCCTCTCTCGCCTTCTTCCACCGCTCGCGTTCGGCCCCCGGCTGGACGCTCTGCTGCCGCCGTCCAGAAACAGCAGCTCGACGTCGAGCTGCCGCAGCATCTGCAGGTGCTGCAGCCCTTGTGCCAGCGGACTATCGGCGACGGTCGACGAGCACAGTCGTGGCCGACGTCGTCTTCCCGGGCGCGTCGCCACGACGAGCGTCAGGCGCAGGCCCTGCAGCCCCCGCGACCAGCATCGGCAGAGGGCCGTCCACGAGTCCTGGTCCAGGCCGGCCGAGGCCAATGCTCTGTCGCGTCGGCCGTCTCTGCGAGGTCCGTCTTCGCCGTCGTCGTCACCCCCGACATCCTCGACATCCTCGACATCCACGTTCTCGTCAGGCTCCCATCCAATGTCCGTCGTCACCACGTCGAGCTCGAGCCGCACATACCGCATGCTGTCGCGCTGCCAGGACTGCAGCCGGGAGGGACCGCCGCGGCTTCCCAACACCACAAACGCGTATGCCGTCGCCAGCCCCGAGGAGAAGCAGCGCACAAACACAAACTCGCTGGCGCAAAAGGGCACGCAGCGGGCCTCGTGGTAGACCTGGCGACAGGTGCGCAGCAGGGCGGTGGGCAGCACGCGGCCGGACGGGCGAAACGGAGAGAGCAGGCGGTCCGGCTGGCGACTGCTGCTGATGCTGCTGCTGCTGCTGCTGCTGCTGCTGCTGCTGCTGCTCCTGTTGTTGTCGGCGTCGACAGCATGGCCGCCTCCCCCTTCCTTTCTCACGGCTCGAAATCGGTACACATGCCGACTGCTTCTGGCGGCACAAAAACCGCCCCAGCAATAGCCCAGGTCAACCAGCCAGAATGTAGTCGACAGATGCACTGCTGCCGTTCGGCTCTCCGCTGTGGTCTCGTTCCCTAGATGGACCCAGTGGTAGATCTGCAGCCGAACCTCGATGGGCAGCTTCAGGAAGGCGGGCAACAAGGCCGCGCCAGTGGCAGTCTCACCCATCATGTCATGCATCTGTCGAGGATGGAATATGTATATTGGGCCGAAACTGGAGATCGCCTTGTCTGCAATATCAAGAACACAGATACGTCTACCTGTACTGTCGTCCCCAAGTCCACGCGATGCCAAGGCTGATGGGGAGCATAGGAGTGACCTCAGAATGACGTTGGCAGCCTTCCGGCTACTCGGTGTGATCGACGTCGCCACCCAGACTGAGGTTAGTGGGGAAACAGACAAAGACATTGTAACGGTTTGTCTGGTGACCGGCGGCTGCGTCCAATGGCAGTGGTGCACCAGATGTCGTCGATGGAACACGGCATATTCGCTTCTGTAGACAATATGTCCGTCTCTTAATGGCGATCTTCAAAGAACACAGCCCTTTTTGAGTTGAAAACAAAACTAGAAAAAGAAATGATGCTGCGATATGCATTTCCGTGTTGAGCTCCAAAACGCCTCAAATTCGTGTCTGCCCGTCCAAACAGCCGGCAGACAGCGCCAAGCAATGCCCCCCCCGTAGCCATGCGCCCTCCTTGTCCTCCTCTCTCTGTGCAGCTTACCGCCTCTGCGAGGCCGCCGCCGCCGCTGCTGCCGCCTTGTGCGACTCGATGTCGACGTATCGCGGCAGATCGGCATCGCCCCGGGCAGCCAGCCACAGCAGCACCTCTGGCTCAGCAGGCGGGCCACTGGGTGGGGGTGCTTTTGCAGTATTTTCCGCTGCTGCTGTTGCTGCTGTTGCTGTTGTTGCTGCTGTTGCTGCTGTCGATGCCGATGTGCCAGTCTCGTTGTTGCCGTCAAGCATAGTGACGTCCTTGCTCTCGTCTTCGTCGTCGTCGTCGTCATCCTCGTCGTCATCGTCGTCATCGTCGTCTTCTTCTAGCGACCGCCGCAGGCCGGTCCGCACGTTCTCGACGCCCAGCTCGCGCTCCCGCTTCGTGTACAGGTCCGGCGCCTCCTCGCGGATAAAGTCGCCGATGCGGTCGATGCACCAGGCGCGGGCGTCGGCCCAGATGTCGCCGAGGCCGAGCGGCTCGCGCGGATCGCCGTTGCGGTTGCCGTGGCCGTCGTCGTCGTCGTCGTCGCTGTTGTCGCCGTCGCTGTCGTCGTCGTCGTCCTCGTCGTCATCGTCGTCCTCGTCGTCCTCGTCGTCGTCCTCGTCCTTGTCGCCTCGCATCCGTCGGCCGCTGCCCAGAAAGCTCGCCGGACCGATGCCGCGCGACGCCGCCGTCTCGCGCGCCGTCTCGGCCACCTGCTCGACTTCGGGCTCCAGCTTCTTCCGCAGCAGCGACGTCAGCACCTGCTCCTCGCTGCGGCCCGGGAACATGGGGTCCGGATGCACGACGATGCGGCGGAAGAGCTCCGCATGCTGAGCCATGATCTCGTTGAGCGACGCCAGGTTCCGCTGCAGCACAAATGCAGACGCCTGGATGGATTCTCTGCAGGAGGTCAGCAACTTCTCGTTTCTGTCTGTCTTCTTCTCCGTCTTCTGTCTTCTTCTCTGTTCTTCTTGACTCTCTTCTTCTCCTCTCTTCTTCTTCTTCTTCTTCTTCTTCTTCTTCTTCTTCTTCTTCTTCTCTGTTCTATTCCTCCGCTGTTCTCCTCCGCTGTTCTCCGTTCTTCTTCTCTCTCCCCCCCAACTTACGGCGTCGGCATCGGATTGCTCATCAATACACTGCCCTTCAACCGGCCAATACTATTAGCCAGCTGAAACAGGCGCGCCCGCACCGAGTCAATCGCCTTCAGATCCTCCTGGGTCAGCCCAAGGGCCGTGTCGTCGGACGCCGCCGGTGGAGCCATGCTGTCAGGAGCAGCCGCGGTTGTGCGGTTCAGCTGGGAAGAACCAAAGTCGGATGCAGCGCAAGCTAAAAGAGAACCGACCGACAGCTTCTCTACGAGTACTATTTTGTAGCGGGGAATTTGGCACACGCCCGCCATCTCCTATACCTATATTGGCTTACACGAAACACGCATATATGCATACATGGCATTAGATGATATCTATCTGCGTACTCTGTCGGAAGCCCTTCCCAACCCTTCATATCTCGTAGATAATTGCAACGCTCAGACTCTGAAATCCCTCACCCCGTTCCAGCGGCTCCCACCCACGGCAAGCCTCCCGTCCACCCTCATTTGGCTTCCACCCGGCCCCAGCGATCCACGGGAGGATAGCGGGCCATGCGCTCCAGATCGTCGAGGTGCATGTGCGAGCGGATGTACCTGTCCTGTTAGCATTGTCTGGATCTTGATCCAGGCCACCCCTCAGCCCTCGGCACTCACTTTTCGCGCCCGTCGTCGTGCGGGTCGTGGTCCCAGCTGGTGAACTTGCCGATCCGGAGGGCCGGCCAGACCAGCAGGCGCTGACGCTGCGACAGGCGAACCCGGGCGGTGATTTGGTCAAAGTCCCAGCGCGCAGCCGCCTCGGCCTCAAAGGCAGCCAGCACCGCGAGCGCGTCGGCGTCGGCGGCCGAGAGCACGGCGCCGTCGACGGCGCGCTTCTTGTGCAGGGTCCGGGCCAGGTCGTGCAGCTCGAGCGGGTCGGCCGCGAGGTTGAACAGCTGCACGCCGTCGGACGGGCAGATGATAAACTTCCAGGGGCCGCGACGGATCATCATGAGCGGCGCCACGGTGCCCTCGCCGGTGTACTCGGCAATGACCGTGTCGGGGCCGCCGGCGAGGCCCTGCAGGTGCGGCAGCAGCGACGTGCCGTCCATGGGCAGGCCGGCCTGCACGCGGGCGCCGACCAGGTCGCACATGGTCGGCAGCATGTCCAGCGTCGACACGTTCTGGCTCACGCGGTGCGGCACAAAGTCGCGCGGGTGGTGGATGAGAAACGGCACCCGCACCGACGACTCGAAATACGACATCTTGTACCACAGGCCGCGCTCGCCCAGCATGTCGCCGTGGTCGCCGCTGAAGATCACAATGGTGTCGTCCTCCAGGTCGCACTCGCGCAGGATGTTCAGCAGCCGGCCCAGGCAGTCGTCCACGTAGCTGACCGCGCCGTAGTAGGCGCGCCGCGCCCGCTTGACCTGCTCCGGCGTGAACTCCTTGTCCCACAGGTCGCACACCTTGAGCAGCCGCTTGCTGTGCGGATCCTGCTCCTCCTTGGGGATCTGCACCTTGGGCAGCGCAATGTCCACCCCCTCGTACATGTCCCAGTACTTGCGCTGGATCGTGTACGGGTCGTGTGGGTGTGTGAGGGAAACCTGTCAGGCGGGCAGAAAGGGAGCATCGTTAGCGAGACTGGCAAGAGAGCTTGTGTCTGGAGAAACGGGGCAGTGACGGGTGTTGTGAGCAGCATGCATGCTGTGAGTGGGGGTTACGTTGAGAGAAGAAGCTTTACTGGGAGCCCTCAGTCCTCTCCCACCGGTCTGGGGCCACGTACCGTCAGGCAAAACGGCCGGCGGGTCTCTGGGTCCGCCCGCACATGGTTGTAGAGGAACTGTTCCGAGCGGTACATGACCTCGTTGTCGTAGTCCAGCTGGTTGCTGCGCACACACACGCCGGCCTGCTCCACCGAGCTGGCATTGTGGTACCACTCCAGCCTCGTCTCCGGCTCGTCCCAGTTGACCACCCACCCAAAGTCGCCCGGGTAGATGTCGCTGGTCAGCCGGTTCTCGTATCCGTGCAGCTGGTCCCCCACAAAGTGCATCTTGCCCGCCAGCACCGTCTCGTAGCCGGCCAGCCGCAGGTAGTGCGCATAGGTCGGGATGTCGCTGGGGATCTGCGCCCCGTTGTCGTACGCGCCAATGGCCATGGGCAGCCGCCCCGTGATCATGCTCATGCGCGAAGGCGCGCACAGGGGCGACGGGCAGTAGGCCGAGTCGAACTGCACCGACTTGGCCGCCAGGGCATCCAGGTTGGGCGTCAGGATCTGCGACTCCTCGTTGTAGATCTTGAGCTGTGGCGCTGCCAGCTGGTCCGCCATCACATACAGAATGTTTGGCTGTTTTCGGCTCCTGGGGGCACTGGGCCCCGACTGCGACGCCGGCAGCGAGTTGAGATCGGGAGCCATGGATGCGGATCTGTGGTGAGCCTAAAAACGTCTGTGTGTTATGAAGCCACTGGTCTACTAGAGACGAGAGCACGCTGTCACGAGGACAGAAAGATAATATTGTTTTTCTGAGTGTGTATGAGAAACAGAGAAGAGAGACGAGAGAAGAGAAAAAGAAGCAGTTGGCGTGACCGGAAAGTGAGAACCAGACAGTGAGAGACAGGACCTTGAGAGACGGAACACGAGTACTCAGATCTGAACAGTATGACGAAACCGACAAGGAAAGCCCGTCCAACCCTCTCACGAGACCCAAGACTTGAAGAGCGGAGAAAAACACGACACGAGATCTGGAAAATACAGAGAGCAGTCCACCATCCAAGCTCGGTGGCCAAATGCAGTAATAGCAGAGTGTTTAAAAGCAAATCTTGCCCCAGAAATAGATCCGAGCACGCAACCGCTCGAGCACGCAATACAGTGGCCCGTCTGCTCCGTGAAGCACAAAGTGGGCAATTTGCAATACAAAAAGGAAGACGATCCCGATGGTGCAATTTTCACTAGGCCAAAAAAGAGAGGGACGACGCGCTGGAATCTGGGGGAAGGAGGCGGCTCTTATACAGTTGGAACGGAGCAGCCGGCGCACATTGTGATTGGCCAGACGCGCGTTGGAGTCGCCGACCTGCTCTTGGCTAACGTGGCGGCCTTTTGCCCGCAAAATTATGCCGAGATAGGCAGAAGAAGCCGCTGCATTTATCTACAGCTACATACGAGTACAGATTGCTATACTCGAGATAAGCCAGCATGCGCCAGCAGTCTAGCGCTTGAAGGTAACAAGGGATGAATGGAAAAATGCAGCAACAGGAGTCTATCTTCTTTTAATCCATCGGCATTACAACGGCGTATAGAATTCCAAAACGTAAGCAGAACCATGCGGAAGGCAAAGCGAGATATGAAAGCAGACCGCTGCACGGGAACCCAACCCCCTTTTCTCTAGTTCCCTCCCTCTTCTGCTCGGTGCGCCTCATTGCTTCTTGCCTGCAGACTTCTTGCCCGCAGGCTTCTTGGTCGCGGGCCTCGTGGCGGGCATCGCGGCAGCCGTCTTGGCGGGTCCGTTCCAGTAGTAGACCATCTGAGCCGTCAGGACGGCGTTCAGGGCAAAGCCGGCGACGAAGCCGTACAGGATCAGCTTGTCGTCGACCTCCTGCAGCGTCGTGAAGATGCGCGAGAGCGAGCCGAGGAGGTAGTTGAAGACCTGGCTGGTCAGCGGGTGCAGGGCAGAGCAAAAGCAAGCGGACAGGTCCGAGGCAAACAAACTCACCGTGAAGGCGCTCAGCTGGCCCGTGCCGCCCTCCTGCCAGATGGCCACGATCTGCGGGACCTTGCTGGCCACGCCCAGCGTGCCGGCGCCGGCCTGCAGGTAGCCCAGCAGCTCCGTGCTGACGGCGGCCTCGGAAAAGAGCGAGGCGGCGCCTGCGGCCAGCGCCGCTGCCAGCACGGCCGCCTGCGCCGACCGGCCGCTGTAGTGCAGCACGAGCAGCGTGATGGCCACGTTCTGCACCAGGATGAAGCCCGTCTCGCCGTACGTGCTGAACGGGAAGCCGTTGCGCACGTTGTAGGCCAGCGAGACCAGGTAGGCCGTCGTCTCCAGCAGGTACGACAGGAAGCTGACGCCCGCCGCCGAGCGCGACCGCACCAGGTTGACAATCTGCGGCACCTTGACCACGGCCGACGCCGCCACGATCCCCACGCCCAGGCCCTTGGACACGCCCAGCTTGATGCACTCCGTGTTCGTCTCGTCCACGTCCAGCACGACTGCCTGGTAGCACGCCTCGCCGATCAGGCCCACGCCAATGTCCCGGATCGGGCCCGGCAGGCTGTGCGTGATCGGCTGGATGACGGAGCGGAGGACGTCCATGGCTGCGTGAATTCGTAAATGGGGTGTGTGTGGTGTGTGTGGTATTCTGGGGTTTGCAGAGGACTCCTAGCTTTTGTCTCGTTTGCAGAGCTGTGGACAGGTGTCGCGACGAATGGGGAAGGCGTCGCATCATTTGCCCCACTACAGTTATACGAGTGGTATGTCACGTGTAATGTCACGTGCGGATAGTTTGTACAACAACTCCTAGTTCGAGACATGTCCGAGGATTTGCAGGCGTCAGCGCGAGGAATGCTTCAAGGCGCTATTTGCAGTTGGTATGGAGCCTGAAGATTTTACGGCAGTTCCGAAAAATTTTGGGTTTGGTGACTGCTGATAAAACCAAAGAATATGCTACAACCACCGCAAGGATTAAATGTGGCTGCTGCGTACCTCTGCTGCAGAAGAGCAGTGAATACCTTGCGCATCCCAGCGCTGCTGTTAAAGTAAGCACCTTTTGTCAACTGGCTTCTGCAAGATGCAGATCTGGCAGCCATGACAGGTGTCGGCTAATTTATCTTAGTTCCCGCTGCCGTGTTTCCCTAATAAGTTAGTCTGCGATAAATGCATCAAAGAATAACGTTTGATCAGACAGCCGCGGAAATCAGGAACAGGGAAAGAAAAAGCTGGGGTGTCCTAAAAGTCATTCTACTGCAGGGGGAAAGAGTCATATACTGGTTGGTTCGTTGCCCTTTCCCTGTTCGATGGGCCTGCGGCGGAAATAGAGCCTGCCGCCATATCTTAAAATTACCCCACCATCTTTTAAATTCCAGGCTTCTTCACCCAACTTTCTTCCATCGTCAACACCTATTATACCTTTATCACCGTCCTGCAATCCATGCTCTGTGGCTTTTTATATACTCTCTCATCTATTTCGATTCATCTATGCTGTATGCCGATACTCTCGGAGCAGGCCGTGCGGCTTTAGACTGGCACTCTCCGATTCTTCTGCAGCTGCCCCTTTAAAAGAAGGATAGGCGCAGTTAGATGCATGAAGCAATTGCCCACAAACCCCCCTACATCCCAAGGATTATGTCTTCTATCCACCGCCAATCTTGAGCTGGCACAGTCACCACGGCCATGATTCAAGAATTGCTTCCGAGTTTCGTGGCTGACACTGTCTGGCCCGAGCGGCGTCCAATATGGACGCTTCACGGGACCTCCTATCTCGACGGCTTGCGCGGTCTTGCATCCGTGATTGTCTTCGTCTGCCACTACACCGAGAAGCGCCACCCATACTTTGTGCCGACGTACGGCCTCGACGAGGATGAGCCGTCTGCAATTATCCAGCTGCCATACGTCCGGGTCATCTACTCAGGACGTCCTATGGTCCACATCTTCTTTGTCATCTCGGGCTTTGTCCTCTCATCCAAGCCGCTTAAGTTGCTACACGCCCGCGACCCAGAGCGCTTCTATACCACCCTCGCGTCATCTGTTTTCCGGCGCCCCGTACGGCTGTTTCTGCCATGTGCCGCCTCCACACTCGGCATCGCCGCCCTATGCCAAAGCGGCTTTCTATACGCCAAGGCGCCGACTATGGCCAAGCAGCTGCAGAGCTGGGCGGACGTCTTCTTCCATTCCATATCCTGGCCGTGGGCCTGGGACTACGACCTGCGCCCCGGCTACGATATCCATCTGTGGACGATCCCAATCGAATTCGCTCACTCCATGCTGCTCTTCCTAGTGTTGATCGCCCTGTCGCGCATGCGCATGCGGCTACGCCAGGTCGCCAACGTGCTGCTGGTGATGTACTGCATGTGCTCTGGAAAGTGGGCAGCTTTTGAGTTTCTAGCCGGCATGTTCCTAGCGGAGCTGCACGCGCTCAAGTCTATGAGGGTGCACGGGGTGCAGACGATCTGTCGCAGCCGCAGCCGGACGTTGAGAACAGGTTTCCATGCCGCCATACTGCTGGCCGCACTTTACGTTGCTGGCTGGCCCAACGTGGATGCCGATAGAACGCCGGGGATCCGCTACCTGCTGGCCAAGACGCCAACGCCATTCCTGGAGGACGACGACCTGCCGCAAAAGTTCTGGTTCGGAGTGGCCGCCATCTTCATAGTGTGGTCGTGCGGTGAGGCCGAGACCGTGCGACGGTTCCTGGAGGGCCCCTTCCCACAGTACTGCGGCCGGGTCAGCTACGCCATCTACCTTGTGCACGGCGCTGGCCTTGACTACTTCCAGGATCGCGTGCTGGGTTGGCCCTCTAAGCCGGCCCGTGGCAACCCTGGCGCCTCCAATTTCGTGCCCGCCTTCGAGGGCTCAGGCATCAAGGGCACGTTTGGCGTGCAGACCCCAACGCAGCGAGTTGTGACCTGGTTTCTGGGGCTGGTGATTCTGGGGCCCATCATACTCTGGATCTCAGATCTGTTCTGGCGATTCGTCGATGCGCCAATTGTGGCGTTTGGCCGCGCACTAGAGCGCTCTGTCAATGACGACGGTCCGTCTGATGCCAAGGAACAGAGCTGGTATGACTACGCCCTTGTATGAGAAAAGGCGGGTCTGTAAGGGTTAATGCCAGCTCTGATTAACATCCATCTTTGCTTCGGTTGGTATCTCAAATATGCAGATCTAAACTGCCGAGGCTAATGCCTCATTTTATGGTAAAAAACAAACATCCCAGTTTCAGGCATAACGTTTTTCGCGCTTGATGTGAGCGTGATGATGGCCGAGGCAGTGCCGAAGGACACAATGCAATGCAATACAAG
This sequence comes from Grosmannia serpens, assembly GCA_029299595.1. Classification (NCBI taxonomy): domain Eukaryota; kingdom Fungi; phylum Ascomycota; class Sordariomycetes; order Ophiostomatales; family Ophiostomataceae; genus Grosmannia; species Grosmannia serpens. The sequence continues at coordinate 43,532 of JANSMH010000193.1, forward strand.
ATAGCGCCCAAGGGGGTGAAAGGGCAAGTGTGAGCCTAGCCAACCGACAGGCTCCGTCCCGTGGCTGAGGCATTACACCGAAGAAGTGGTCTCAGTATCCGGCTGGCCACCGCTTCCCGTCAGCTGATCAGGCTGGTCCAGCTCCTCCTGGCTCGACCCATATTTGTAGTTGGCAAAGACAGCCTCGCCGCACTGACGCTCGTTGCCTTCGGGGATGGGCGCCATGGCGGACTTGGTCCAGATGTGAATAGCCGTCTGCCAGTCAAGACCCTCGAGGCAGCCGCCCTTGACGGAGACGACGTTTTTGCCCTGCAGCGAGACGGAAGCCATGATAGTTAGTCGGATCTGTAACCGGAGAGGAGGAGACGGGTAGACAACGCACAGGAGTGGTGTGGATGAGCCGCGTTCCGCAGTTTTTGCAAAAATAGCTGAAATTAGCAGCGGTGCGTTTATCTCGACAACACTGATCCTTTACACCTACCAGTACAAAGTCTGACCCGACGTGGTCGGGCGACTGGTGCGGTGCGCTGTGAGCAGAGGGACAACGGACAACATGCAAAAACGCAATAGACGGTCCGATGCCTTGCGGCCACACTCACGTATAGCAGCTCAGCAGGGCCGCGTCTGGCAGCGGAAAGCGTGGGAAGATGGCGCTCGTGCCAAAGGCCGAGCTGGTCTGGCGGCGGCACTCGTGGCAGTGGCAGATGTACAGGGCTAGCGGCTGGGCCAGGGGCGTCTTGAAGGCGACGGAGCCACACTGACACCGGGCGTCCATTGTGGTGAGAGGGCAAGGTCCGCTTTTGTGAGATGAAGATGACGTCCAGGTCAGGTGGTGCCAATCTGGAAAAGTGAGGCGAAGAATGAGGACATTGGCTGCGCAGAGTAGAAAGGATGCCAATCCTTCAGAAAGCGAGCGCCTTTGACTCCTTTGTAGCAAAAATGCAGCACTAAGAAGGCAGAAGAAAAAACTGCCGGGAAGCACTTTCGTGACTCACTCGAGACTGAGCTTCTTGCATGCTGGATGAAGATCGGAGTATTATCTCAGGGCCCGCTTCAAGTAGCGATCGGTGTAATTCGCCGCGTCGCGTGGTCACGTGACATTTGACAGGCTGGAATTGGACGCTGGCTGGTGTCCTCTGGCTGCTCTGTTACATAGTATTACCTGAGAAAGGCCTGGTGTTTTGGTAGAAGCCCAAGAAACTGAGAAATGATAGACGGACGCCAGCACGAAAGTTCTGTGCCGCAGCGAAACAAAAGCGATCGACTGGCACAGATCTGCGCCGGCAGAGGCTGACGACCTGCGCCGTCTGGTTGCACTCGGTTCGTGCAGCCTGTCTTCCTACTCCGTAGATGAGATCCTGTTTCCTGTCTAAAAATACAGAGAGCGAAAATACGGTGCTTGCGCAATTTCACCGCCACACGTACATACGAGTTTTACTCATATCTCGCTCGCAGCAAGTAGCAGTGACCGTCTCGGCGAGGCGAGCACTCCGACTGGCCGGACGAGTGCGGTCTGCCCCACCCAACTCCCCTGTATTTCCACCGGTCATAAGGCGCCAAGAACACCAAGAATGGTGCTAAAATCGGGCCCGTTGCTGTGATTTAAGCATCACACACACCCATCGCAGAAGCAGGCACGCAGAGCCGCAGGACCGCCACAACCCCTGCTCTCCTGCTCCGTATATCCTGCCCGCAACTTCTCCGTACACCCATTGTCGCGCATCCCCGGCTGACACAATGCACGGCCGTGCGAAACGGTTCTCTCATGCGCGTGCTGACAGCCCGTCCAAAACAGGCAGTAGCACCCCTGGCTCCTTCCACGCTGCCGCCCGGCTGGGTCGCTGAGGGCCCCTGCGTCGCCAAAACGCATCCGGTCACGACCACCGTCTCAGATACCACCACATTATCCACACATCGGCCTATGAGCTTAACGAATCGACCCCCCTTTTTTTCGCCTTCCACACCTTTCCCTCCGTCTCTCTCTCTCTCTCCATGCCAACATCGCCGGGTCGCCGCAAGCACGGTGGGAGCATCCATCAGAGCTGAGCGCGTCCTGCAACATTCAGCCTAGGGCAGGATGGCAGGGTATGACCGCCATCACAGCAGCAACTGCATCACGTCAAGGGACGGCGCCCGGACACAGAGGCGGTGATCCACTTGTCCCTGACGGCTCGTGCATTACTGCCGGCAATGTCACTGCGTGCTAGTCGAGGACGGGGCTGGCCGAGAAGAGGAGAGCTGGAGACTACGCAATCAATACTCGTAAATGCATTCAGCAATGGAGAAGGGGGGCGGCCGTGGTGGAGAGACAAGGGGTGGCCGATGGCAGCAGCTGTGCAGAACGGGATTGAGCCTTACGCCCACACATTTCGCCCTCTGTTTTGTTTCTCGACTTTCTCACTCTCCCATTGTTCCATCTCCGGTCTGGACCCTCTCTCGTTTTGGATCTGGCACTACGTCTGGTGAACGTTTCCTATCCACGAGCACATTCCTTCAACATATTCCCGCTGCGATCTGCATCTCTTTCTCTTTCCCGATCTACATCGGTCTCGCTTCAACCCAACTGGTCTTTGGGAGCCTTTCACTTTCCTTCTCTTCTCTTTCTATCCATTTTATTTTTCTGCTTTTACTCTCGCTCGCACGGCTGGTCTGTGGTGTGCCCAGCCTCTGGTTTTCAGTTCGACCGTCTCTCTTTTTGCCCGTTTTTTTTTATCTTCTTCTTATCCCGTCTATTTGTTTTCCGCCGTTGCGCCTAGCCCAAGATGAGGGCATCCATCGTCAACGCACCGCTGCTTCTCCTCAGCTGCCTGTCGCTGAGCCAGGCTGCCGCTGTTGGCCGGGCCGAACAATGGCACAGGAGAGACGCAACGCCCACTGCTCTGGGGAACGACCTGAAAAGCAATAGTGGCAAAGGAAGCAACCAGAACTCCAACGACGGAACCGCAGCAGCAATAGCGGCAGCAGCGGCAGCAGCAGCGGCAGCAGTGGCGTCAGAGATAGCAGCAGCAGCAGCGGCGGCGGCAGCAATAGGACAGGGAGTCACCACCATCACCGTTGGTGCCTCGACTACCAAGGCCAAGACCACGAAGAGTACGAAGAGCACGAAGAGCACCAAGGACAGCACAAAGACCGTGACCGACGTCGTCAGTGTGACAGTGACTGCTGGCGAAACAGCTGCGGCAACGACTGGTTCTACGAAGACGACCAAGACCAAGACAAAGACAAAGACCACGGCTACTGCTTTTACTAATTCTACGGTCTCTACCTCGACTGCTTCGACGGATTCTACGGCTTCCTCTAGTTTAACGGCGTCTACTTCCACTACTACTGCTGCTGCTGCTGCTGCTGCTGCGGATAGTAGAACGGCTTCTACGACCAAGACCAAGACCTCGAAGACGAAGACTAAGACCACTTCTACTGCTTCTACTGATACTGCTTCCACTACTGCCACCACTGCCGCCACTACCTCGACGAGTGCGACCGTCGTGGCTGGTGCTGCTGAGAGCACCACTTCTGCGGCGACCGCGGAGACCACGGCGACCACATCTGCCGATACGACGGCAACCACCACTACTGGACCGCATGGCGGCGTGGGTGTGACGGTGGTGTCGCTGACAGCTTCCATGGCGACGACGGCGTCGACTACGGCGTCGACGACGTCGACTGATTCGACGACATCGACTGATTTGACTACGTCGACAACATCAACGGCAGCCTCGACGGAAACGACGGCGACAACATCGGCGACTACCGAGGCAACATCGACAACTGAGGCTGCTGCAACAACTGAGGCAGCTTCGACAACAGCGGCAGCGGCAGTGACAACAACTTCTTCGTCTTCTACTTCTTCAGTTGATACGACGTCGACGTCCGTCTCGACCACCTCGACTGCCTCGACCACCTCGACCACCTCGGCCACCTCGACCACCTCGACCACCTCGACTGCCTCGACTTTCTCGACTTCCACGATTTCCACGACCTCGTCAACGTCGACCTCGTCGACCTCGACCTCGTCGGTCTTGTCCATCACAGTCGCCACGGTTCCCTCGGTATTGTCGACCCTGGACGCGGCATCCAGCACCACGTCCAGCACCACGTCTACCACAAAATCCGCTACAGCAGCTGCAGGCGCGGCTGTAGCCACGAGCACCACTACGGCTGCCACCGGTAAGTCATGAGGAGAAAGAAGAGAGCATTACAGGGAACTTATAGTCCAGCTTGCTAACGGCGTAGCCCTGGAAACAACCCTCGTGCTGGGCGGCTTGGGCAAGACCACAACGACGGCAGCGGCAGCGGCAGCGGCAGCGACCGTCGCCGTCGCGAATGGCGCGCAGGCGGTGTCCATCGACTTTGACGGGATAACGCTCACCGACGTGCTGACGCTGGGCAGCCTGGCAAAACAGACGCTCGCGGCATGAGGAGAGAACGATGACAGAAGGGGCTATGAGAGATGGTGAGGGGACGAGGCCAGACGATAATAAAGCAGAGGAAACCAGGATTCAAAGACGCGCTAGGCGAATATGTCGAGCGTGTGTATATATATCAACCTGCAAAGGAGAGACTGGGTGTTCTTGTCCGGCGGCCTGGCTTCTGTCTCTCCCATCTCTTATGTATTTGTTCGTGTTTCATTTATACAGAGTCTTTGTATTATAATCTGCCTGGACAGGGCCATACCTAGAAATACAGAGCCAGACTCGCTGTAGTATAGGTTCCCTCTTTGACAGCCAAGGCGGCCTGGGTATCTCTTGTCTATCGGACCATCAGAAGCTTCCGTGCTACCGTCCGCTGCCTCGCTTCTGCTTCTTTGCCTGCCGCTCGTTCGGGCCATTGGCGGCCGTCTGTGCCGGCTTGCCGTTGTTCTGCTTCTGAAGGGCATTCTCAGCCGTCTCTCCGTTTCCGATTCCGTTTCCGTTGGCGCTGGCCCTCCGTTTCTGGCCAGCCACGCCGTTTTCCTGTCCCTGTTTCTGTTTCCCCTTTTGCTTGTCCTTTCTGCTGTCGTCGGGCTTCTTCTGCTGTCCTTGTCCGGCCGAGCTGCTCTCTGCGGTCTGCACAATGTCGACGACGCCGCGGAAGCCGCGCCGGCGGAGGCCCTCGTTGGCGACGATGCTGCGGGGCAGCGCACTCAGGGCCTCGGTTCCGCGGTCTGGCGGCAGCCCCCAGACGGCCAGCAGGTTGACGACGTCGGCGGGGCCGCGCAGCTCGAGAGCGCCGCTGCCGCGGCCGCCGCCTCGGCCGCCCATGAGGGCGCCGGAGCTGACGACGATGCCGCGGCCGCGCGTGGCCCGGATGAGGCCGGCGAGGTTGGCGATGAAGAGGGCGCGGGCGCGGCTGGCCGAGCCGCTGCCGGCCCTGTCGCCGGCGCGCAGGGCCTGGGCGTAGCAGACCTCGAAGTGGACGCCGCGGCGGACGGCGGCCATGGCGGCGCGGTGCTTGAAGAAGAAGGGAAAGTAGGTCGTCAGGTCGAGGCTGATGAGGGCGGGCTCGGTCATGCTGAGGCAGGCGGCCTGGAAGGCCTTCTCGGTGGTCGGCCGCACGGCGACGACGTCGTAGGCGGCGGCCACGGCGGCCAGCCGGTGGTTGACCGTCATGTCCGAGACGACGACGGTGGCCCGGCGCAGCACGCGCGGCAGCCGCCGTTGCGCAGGCCCGTCGGCGGCCGGCGGCAGCTGTTCGGGGATCGGGTTCGTGATGGCGGCCGGCACCGGGCCGGCGTACACGTGGTCGAGCGCCACCACGTCGTAGCCCAGCTCGGCGCTCATGGCCAGCGTGTCGGCAATCTCGGCCGCCGTCGTGGACGGCGTCCATGCGATGCTCAGGTCGTAGAGCATCGTCGTCGCGTGGTGCTGTGGGCAACATCTCCCAAGGCCGTCGCTCAAAAAATTCGATGCGCTAAAGACTGGAGCCTGTGGGGTCGGCCAGAGCGCTAATCCGATTAGCCCCCAGAAGCTGCCGCCGCTAAACAACGGCGGCCGGCCAGCCCGTTCAGCGCTGTAAGTTCGTGCATCGGACTTCTGTACGACGGCTCGAGACGGTTGGCTGAACGGGCCGCTGCAGATTGTGTCAATACCGATCTTTTTTTTTTTTTTTTTTTTTTTTTTTTTTTTTTTTTTTTTTTTTTTTTGTTTTTTGTTTTTTTTTTTTTTTTTTTTTTGTGTGTGTTGTAGAAGAATAAAAAGGAAGTGGAAGGAGGGAAAATAGATGGTTGTAAAATGTAAAAA